>LR751435.1:70458-171747 GCA_902729485.2 Mus minutoides | reverse complement strand
TTTTTTTTTTTTTTTTTTTTTTTTTTTTTTTTTTTTAATTAAGATAAAATTAAAGTCATAGTAAACTAGGCACTGTGACTTTCTGGTAGGGCAATAGTATGAGATTAATGTTCTTACACAAGAGACTTTATTTATATATATTAGAACTCAAGTGTGTCAGATCATGATGCCTGAAATATGCAAATTGCTTCCAGTAAATCTCTACCCACCCAGTTCTCTAAAAGGGCATCTTTTCATTCTAGGGTGGGGATGGGGGGGGTTGAAGTGGGGGCGGGGAGAGGATTGCTTTCATCATTTTCAACTGACAAATTATTTTTAAAAAATCAGAAGTATATGCTTGATTTGCATAAATAACAAGCAACTGAAGGTGTATCCCAGTGAGACAAACAGCAGTCAACAAACAAACTTGCAAACAAACAACTCCAGAGGGAGGCTCGAGGCTTTGTGTAATTAATTACTTGGGTAGAGCTTGTTTTGCCAGTTCTGGCCTCTTCCATGAGACCCTCTTTCCCTCTTCCTTCTCCCATCGCTCTTCTTTCCTCCTGCAGCCCCTGTCATTCTGTCCTGCTCTTTTATTTCCTACTTATCGATGTTAGGATATCAGTCTCAAATACAACGTGGCCGTTATTTATGCTTTGAAGGGGATCACAGAGGATCAGAAGGCACCAGGCATCCAAGAGGAAGAAGCAGTGATGTTGGCACGCAGTCATGAAGTTGGTGTATAAAGCAGATGACCTTATAGACCCAATGCATCACACAGAATCTTCAAGCTTGTTCCATTCAGCAGAGGATGTTGTGAACATGC
Source organism: Mus minutoides (assembly GCA_902729485.2). Lineage (NCBI taxonomy): Eukaryota > Metazoa > Chordata > Mammalia > Rodentia > Muridae > Mus > Mus minutoides. Next base: position 170,942 of record LR751435.1, on the reverse strand, counting down.
AGGAGTGTTCCAAGTGAACACAGGGAGAGAAAAATGCTTTCAGATGTCATTTGGGGCACACATTACAGAAACCTTAGAAGTAGATCCAAATCCACACCTCAGCTCAAAGTTAAGCAGATGGAGGACCTTAGGAGGCTCCAGGACCACAGTGATACGACATCCCACATGACAAGCACTGCCGAGAAGCCAAGAGTTTCTTGGCAGGTTATTGCAAGCCCCCTGAGGACTGTGCACTCAGATAGCAAGTCTTACGTGGTTTGCACTTGCAGCTTTTACTGGGGAAGCTTTCATCCTAATTAAAAAATAAAAAAGTCTTTTTTAAAAAAAAAAGTTTTGCTTTTGTTTGTTGTCCTTGAACGCATGTCAAAATCATCGTAATATGAACTGACACCGTGCTGTCAATCAAAGAAAAATGCAGCTAGATCCACTTGACAAATGAGTGTAGATAACTCGAAGAGCCGGGGTGGCAAGATGACTGAAAAGTGTCAGCATCCTTGGCAAGGGCAAGAGCCACAAAAACAGGAAAGCAATCTGCCTCCTGCTTGAAACAAGTCATTTGCAGGGGTGTTCATTTGGAAGCAACTGGGAATGGCAGAGGGCACGCAAAGGCACATGCTGGCTCATACTACAAAAATCCCAGAGATTCACATAGCCGGTGTGCCCACAGCTGACAGAAATGCTAAGGATCTCAGACTCCAATGACAGCTGCAGCTTGCAGTCTCCTTGAAAAGGTGTAAAGATAGCTGCTGTCTGTTTTGTTGTTGTTGTTTTTTTCAAGGTAAAATGCCTGGCTGCATTTTCTGCACCCACTGCTGAGAACACTTGTACCAGGGTGGAGAATCACCATTCAGCAGAGAGTAGCAGGGAATTTGGAAAAGATGATCCATGCAGGAAGTGAAAGAGACAATAGCAAGAAACCTTGCCAACAGTATGCAGCGTGGGGGATAGATCTGCACGAGGAAGCTTGACTACATTGTTGGCAGCAGAGGTTTGCATGTGCTGGCTACCGGCTACAGTGAAGTATCTTGCAAAATGCAGCCCATTCTAAGAATTTAGAGTTCCTATTTAATTTCTAAGTTGTGTACACTTTATGGTGTATGCTTGTGTATGTGCCTGTGTGTATGTGAGTATGTGTGTGTGTGTGTGTGTGTGTGTGTAGGTGTACACATACATGTCATAATGTGTAGCGTGAAAGGACGTATTTGGAGAGTCAGGTCTCTCCTTCCACTCTATGAGCCCCAGGAATTAAAGTCAGGCCACCAAGCTTGGTGACAACACTGCAATTACCCTTCCTTCCTTCCTTCCTTCCTTCCTTCCTTCCTTCCTTCCTTCCTTCCTTCCTTCCTTCCTCCCTCCCTCCCTCCCTCCCTCCCTCCCTCCCTTTCTCTCTCTCTCTCCCCCCCTCTCTCCTTTCTTTCTTCCTCTAGTACAGTTCTACTTTTAAAGATTATCATTTCTTTTCTGGGTTGACTATTTAAGTTCAAGCATCAGTCTGGACTTAAAACTCCATTTCTAAAATACAAGTAAGCAAAATATCCAGCAATGCCCACAAATTCCTTTCATCCTGTTAAGGATTACAAAACACAGTCTCTTCTGCAACTCAAACACAGTCTAATTAAACATACAAATCTTGAAGTGTTTTTTTTCCCCTTATTACTCTATTTTGCTTTTCATACACAGAAACATACAAAGATTTTTTTTTTAAGGTCAAGTACACAGTGTTCTACCAGAAGGGAATAACATCAAATAAAAATAATAGCGGGGATGAAGGAAAATAAGCACTCAGTCTCCATGGAGCCAAGGGGAAGACGTAGCAGACAAAGAGTAGGAAGTTGTACGACCATTTCCCAAGGCCCAAGTATAATTGCATTTGTTTTGACCTTTGAAGATGAGAAAATGGTATTATGGCAACATTGAAATCATTTTTAAAAGAAAAACAAATTAGTTCAGATCCCCCTGCTAAACTATCATAATCATTCAGAATTTAAGCATATGAACATTTTCTTTCATTTAATTAAGGTCATTGTAGGCCAATTTTTTTGGAGCAGGGAGGCACAGAAATTGTTTTTGTCTTACTTCTCAGTATACCACAATCACTTTCCATTTTAAATGATTTCAATGAGGCAATGTAGAACAAAGGTATAATCAGGAAAGCCACAGGATAAGAACTGTGAAATACTAGTACATTAAGATTTCTCAACCTCTAGTTGTCAGGAATATGCAAATTTAATTAAGTGCGATATGTCATTTCAGACCCACGGGACTGGAAGAAGATTAAGTAGTGAATCTGTAAGTGAAAATGAAGGAATGTGCCTATCATTGGGAAGCTAACTCACCACAATGGCTGGAGGCCCCGTTGAAGTCTCAAGTAGACTGAGAGTAGTATAGACTCAGAACATTTCAGTTTGGCTCCTCTGTCCAGTCTCGGAAGTACAGTTCAGCACATTTCCACAATAAGGGTGAAATTTTTCTTTTGTGCCCAGCAGGTTGGTAGGCACTATGATGCTCTGAGCCCTCAAAATAGCTAGTGTGAGACAGGAACTGAGTTTTCTCTTTTAATTCTGTAAACACTTTCAACGTCTTTAGCAGCCCCTGTGTACAAACACATGTAAATACCCAGTTCTCCTGTACTGTACCCATTTGCTTGGTGTTTCCCTCTTCTTATTTATTTCAAACCTCCCACCTTACAGTTTTCTGTCTGAAGGTAAAATGCAGCTTTAGTTAAGATCAGTATGTTCAAGCACAGAAAAACTAAACTACTTAAAGTGACATAAATTACATGCACTGGATGGAACAGGGAAAAGACAGTTTGCTTCGCTCACCAGCAATGCTCAATTGGGAGGAAGATGCTGCAAGGGTTCTTGAGCCTTTACTGAGTGCTTGGTGTTTAGTAAATAGGTCATTGTTATCTGGCTTCTGTTCTGTCATGGTAACACTTGCATTCGACTTCATGGCCATTGCTGTTCAGGTGTAGTCTTCTTTCTCTAGCGTTGGTAAATGTCTTAGGAAACTTTTCATGTCAGTGTGACTATCTTCTTACCCTCTCTTTTTATATTATTTTTACATTTATCTTTGTTGTATTATTAGCATTTTCTTTAGCTCCATATTCTCGTTTATTCTACTTGGCTGTGTATAATCTGCCCATTAGTCTTTAATTTTACTGATCACTGATCACATTTTTTTTTTGCCACTCTTGAAATTTATTGAGTCCTTTTTCAAGTATGCTTTGTATTTCTACATATGCCATTTGGTCTCATTTTCAACCCATCTCCCGTGTCTTTAATAATTTAAGATATGTTTCCTCTAGGTTATTATCAAGTGATGGTATCGGCAGATGCTCTCAGAAGATTAAATCTTCCTGCTTGTCTTGTAAGATTTTTTTCCCTTGCCTTTGCTAGATTCTTCCCCTCTGTGTTTCAAGATTCTGTCTCTGTCTTCTTCTGACACCCAGTGGGACTTTATTTACAGATTCCTGAGGTATGCTACTTTCAGACTATGATGACTATGATTGTCTTTCCTTCTTCCCTCTGTCTGTCCATCCATCCATCCATCCATCCATCCATCCATCCATCCATCCATCCGTTTATCTCTCTTTTGAGTCTAGATATACCTTGAATTTGTAATCCTCCCATCTCTACCTCCAACTGATGAGGTTCTAGGTGTACGCTGCCATATCTGGATTTATTATAGTTTCTGAAGAGGCAGAATCTAGTCACACATCCTATGGAACAACAATATGAGCTAATCAGAACCCCCAGAGCTCATGTCTCTAGCTGCATATGTATTAGAAGATGGCCTAGTTGGCCATTATTGGGAAGAAAGGACCCTTGGTCTAGCAATCTTTATATGCCCCAGTATAGGGGAATGCCAGGGGCAAGAGGTGGGAGTGGGTGGGTAGGGGGGCAGGGTGGGGGGAGGTTATAGGAGACTTATGGGATAGCACTTGAAATGTAAATGAAGAAAATATCTAATAAAAATGTGAAAAAAATAAATCCCATGCTCTTTTTGCTGGCTGTAAAAAAAAAAAAAAAAAAGACACACATCCTAGCTTTTGTAACATCTTAAGAATATGCTGGGTCTTCTCATGTCAGTGTGAATGTCTTCTTATCCTCTCTTTCCTATTTTTATATTTTCTACGCATTTATCTTGGTTGTATGTGAGCATTTTCTTTAGGTCCATCTTTCAGGGCTATGTATAATTCATCCATCAGATTTTAATTTTGATGATCACTTTTTTTGGCCACTTTTTACTCTCCCCTACCCTGTGCTTTCTTTTCACTAAAGCATGTAGCATGTTAAAGGTCCTGATTTTTGAGTCAGAATCTTTTTAATATATATTTTTGGTAGTAACAGAATTACATCATTCCCCTTGCTCCAACTACACAGCCCTTATCAGTGGAGCTAGCACAGTCCTTTCAGGAGCTAGGCATCATACCACCACCCTTCTGCCCCTCCCTATCCCTCCATCCCCTTCTTCCCTTATCTCAGAAAGGGCCTCACCAGTAGCTCAGGCAGCCCTTGAACTCACGACCCTCCTGTCCCACTTCCAGAGTTCTGAGGTCACAAGTGTGTGCCTCACACTTGATTCTTTTAAATTTGGGTTTGAGGGCTATGCTTCTATGTACTTTTTATGTCTCACATAACTAGAATATTTTAATATTCTGAAAAGAAGGCTAGTAATCTTATATCTTATTGTGTAGACAGTGTTGTAAATTGAAAGGTGAAGCATCTGAGATTGGGATAAATCTCGGGAAATACAGGAAACTAGTAAGACCATGACTGTAAGAACATTGACCTTGGACTCAGGCCTTTCCTCCTATAGAACTCTCTGGGTGCAAGCCAGCTATCAGAATAGAAGGTAACATTTTGGGCAAAAATAAAGGATGGAAGGGATAATTAATACTTAGTTATATGAAAGGTTAACCATAAAAACCACAGAAGACAGATTAAAAGCAAGAACACTAGAGTTTCATTCATCAAGGCTGACAGTGAATGTGCAGCAGGTTGAAGGTATGAGTCCAGTATCACTTCTTCTATGAAGCCATTATGAATGATGAAAAAAGAGGAGTCCTGACCTTTTAAAAAACTTGTACAGATCACACTATTAGAGAAGAATATTCTGTTCTTGGTCTCTCTGATTGTCCACAATTGTATCCTGTTATTTCAGAACAGAACCCAAGGCCCTTAAATTGACCAAATGCCCAATAGATGCCACAGAAAGAAAATAAGCAACGTTTAAAAGTCCAGAAAACCATAATCTAAGTTTTGTCCCGGTATTAGTTGATGCCACAAACATCATTCCAAATTGTGCTGTACCAGGTCATGCCATTGCATCGTGTACAGTTGTGATTATAAATGAAAATGGGTTAAATAGATTAAGTCAACTATATTCTAAACTGTTGGTTCTGTTAGAGCAAAGAAAAAGTATACTCTATAGATAAATTAGTCCAGAGACAAAAGAAAATTACCCGAGAATGAAACATGATAATGCACTACTTAAAAGACAATGTCAAAAGTAATTCATGTCATCCAAAAACTGTTTAAACTTTAAAAAGCTAAGCAGAAAATATCATTGGCTTTCAGAGAAATAGTCAGAATCATAGAAGAAGGAGTGAACATTTCTTAAAATAATACAAAGGAAAAAATTTTCCATATTCACTTTAAAATATCCTTTTGAAAAAATATTTAAGGCATATAGTTTTCTAGGATGTTTGTAGGTGAATACATAATCAACATTGGTGATTCTGAAAAGTCATTACTTAACCAAATGATGGAAGGAATTCACTTTAGACTGTGTAACAAATAAACAGATGCTTCAATTTTTTCCAAAGGATCTGATAAAGTCACAGATCTACACACTAGTCGAGCTTGTAAAGTATGAAGTGTGAAGCTAATAAACTAACCCAGTTGGTTTTGGTTTTTGAATAATGGTAAAAATAGACAAGTCTTGCTGCGCTTGGGTTATCTAGAACTCATTCTACATACCAGGCTTGGGATCTAACTTGCTGTGCTCATTCAGCTCTGTATTCTAAATGCTGAGATTATAGATACTTGCCACTAGGTCTGACTAACAAACACATGTTTAAGAGAAACTGTATATAAACCAAATGATACCTAATTGAAACAACTGAAAAATTATCTTAAAATTTAGTAAGCAACAGATTTTAGATTAACTATCAAGAATACAAAACTATAAACTAATTTACAGTAGATTAAATTTTAATATATTATATGCAATATATATTATATGCAATATATATTATATGCAATATATATTATATGCTATATATATATATATATATATATATATATATATATATATATATATTTATCCAATGGGCTAAATACATGTTTAACATATAATGAAAATACAGTATTTACACCAAGGATACAAAAAGATAAAAGATACAGTACTTAAAATAAAATTTAGAAAAAGGAATAGCATTTTAGTGGGCTAAAGAATCAGAGGATGCATAGAAAAATTCCTCTAGTTTTGTTATTCAAGTGTTGATCTGAAATATTTTCTCTATTTGATGTCTAAAAATAAATTGAAGCATATTCTATGGGCCATATGATGGTTGGCTCATGTAAAAAAATCTTTAAGACAATGCTTCTATGGAGAGTAAATACAACCATTTTAATATTTTGTTGGCAAAAGTATAATTTCTTTTAAAAAATAATCTTTTAATTTAATTTCTTTTTTGACTATTTCATACATATACTGAGTTAATTCTGATTACTGTAACCTCCCAGGCTCTCTAATCTCCTACCTACCTCCATCCAACAAGTCTCTTTCTTAATTCATACAGAGAAACCCTGTCTCAAAACAACAACAACAACAACAACAACAATAACAACACCCCACAAAAACCCAAACAAAACAAAACAAAACAAAAAACCAAAAAACCAAAAACCAAAAACCAAAAAACCAAGACCAAAACCAAAACCAAAACCAAAACCAAAACCAAACAAAAGACAAGAACTGCAGGGACAAAAATGGAGAAGAGACTGAAGATAGGCCTAATCCTCTAGAGACTTGAGGCTCCAGGGAAAGTGGATGCCTGGTATGAGGGGAGCACCCTCGCAGAGGCTAGGGGAAGGAGACAGGAGGGGGCGGGGGATGGGGGACAATGGGTGGAATATAAATAAATAAAACTTTAAAAAACACAACAAAAGCAAACCAACAAACAAAAAACCAAACCACCAACAACAAAGCCCACTGAGTTTTACCAAAATTGTCTGCATGAGTATGTTTGGAATCCATCACTGGTACCTGGCGGGCTCCTTAGTAGGTATACGAATGTAAATGACTAAGTAGCCCTTCACCAGAATCCATCATAGGCCAGTTTAAAAGGGCCCTGTGAGCCATTCCCAATCCGAGACCGACTGCCAACAACCCCATTGCATGTAGCTTCGGTGGAATCATGAATTGGCTTGGCCTTGCCCAGGAGACATTTCACAGGCTTTCTCCCAGCTGGCTGGTATGTTCTTCTCAACCCCTAGAAAAGGGTATGTTTATGAACAAGGATGACAGAGAGAAGGTTCAGAGACAGGTTGTATGGTTAGAGTTTTAATGAATTTTACCAGTCTGGTCAGCATTAAATTCGGGAAATCAATGCTATGGTTTTATTTTGGTTTCTAAGCTTTAGAAAATGCTATTTTTATAACACAGGCCACTTTTTTATTCATATACTCAAAATGCATTTGTTTTACAGAGTGAGGAACATCCGTGCTATGGGCTGAATCTTTTTATCATTCCTTATTCATTCATATTTTGAAGTCAAATCCCCCAAATAACCCCCTACCCCTGGGGTTAGAACACGAATGGATGGATGGAGCCTTTGGTCCAATGGGATTAGCAGCCCTTAAAAGCAAGACAACAGGGGGTTTTAAAGATGGTAAGAAGCTTCCCTCCTTCACACTAGGAAGGGAATCCTCCCAGCCCCTCATAATGCTAGCATTGAGCGTTGAGCTTCCAGGTTTCAGAGTGGCGAGAAAATCAATTTGGGTTGTGTTGTTTACACACCTAACTATGATACTTCATTATGGCAGCCAAAGAAGACAGAACCATCATATAGAAAAGGGAAGGGCCGGTTCTTTAAAAAAGTTTGTGTTGTAAAAGTGAATAAAATCTGTACCAACATCACAGTTCAGTGGAAGCTGAGGCTAAGTAAATGCAGAACCTGTCCTAGAGTAGAGCCTATAAGGACCAGAGTGGCGGGGATGCTATGGAGAAGAGTGCTAAGCCGTCAATAGAGATGGAAGATGGCCTGAAGACTGCATGGCTATGGTGTCAACATGTCAACATAAATCTGTTATAACTCAATTAAAATCAATAATTATTTTGTTTGGAAATTCTCTTAAAAACCCCAATGCTTAGTTGAACTCAGGACAATGCTCTTACAACAGGGCACGCCTACTGATATTACTAGTTTGTCCCTGAGAAACAGAAAGCAGCCCCAACCGGCCTTGTTAGCATGGTGTATTCCACACAGAACTGCTTCAAGAAAGCTCCCAAGGGTCCATGGGGAAAGACAGCCTTACCTCGTGGTAGCCTCCTCTAACAGGAAGGGATCAGCCTCTAACAGATCAGCAAGCACCCTGACCTCTGTTTCATCAGAAAAGTGAGTGACGTGCCATTTCAGAGACCTGGGATCTTACTTCATAGTTATAGGTGCTGATTTAAATCAGACAGAAATTTAGCAGGGGCGACAAGCAAGGTGTTTCTAAGTCCTCATAGTCACCTAAGACATTGCTGTTTTAAGGAAAGTACTGTTTTCCTCAGTAGGAAACTACAATATATGTGTTGGAAAATATCCCCCAGCCCAAGGGAGGAAGAAAAGGCTATGGTTCCACAGGGTAACACTCACCCTTTAGTCTATTCTAAATGTTTTCCTAAGTGAATATATGACTTATAAAAGCAACAATCATAGAATAAACGACATCATACCATAAAGTGTTTGCCACAATCGTTTAGACCATGCTGTATTATGAATATGTTTTATATTACTAGACTGTCAACATTCCATTTTAAAGAAAACTCACCCATGAATTGTTTCAGCCTTACGGTTATTTCCTTAGGATGGATTGTTACAACTGGAATTTTTAAATCAAAGGCAGAAATATTATTAAGGTTTTTGATAAAACCTTACTACCTAGATATCGCCTGATTTACTCTCCTAAGTATTTCTGAGACTAGGTGACTTCCCACAGCTCTGTATTTGGTTATCTAAGTCCCACTGCCTTGGTTGCCAGTAAGCAGAGAAGTTTCCTTCAACTGTCTCGTCAATTTAATGAATTGAGATTACATGCCTTTTAAAAATTTTATTCTTGAGGCAGCCTTTTAAAAAGTAGTTTGTAAAAGTTTTAAGGCCAAGTTATTAGCTTATTTTGAAGTGCTTGATTTTTTTTTTAACGTTCATCTTTAAATTGGAAGAGAGCTATGGGAATCAAATGATAATGCAACGAATTGTGTAGTATGTTCAGAAAATATTCTATGTGATTTAAATTTCTTAGTTATCATTAAATGTCTTAAAAAACAAAACAAAGCAAACCCAAAACAAAAACAATAAGACCAACCAACCAACCAACCAGCCAGCCAGCCAACCAGGAATTACTTAAGGATCACACAATTCTGTTTTTTCTATATGCTTTTCATCTAGAACAACCCTTGCCTTTCTCTACCACGACATGGACATTTTAAAAGAGAACAGATGAGCTGCTCAAAAAAGTGCTTCAAATTCTGAACTTATGTTTCTGTGTGGTGCGATCCGAGCTTCACGCAGAAACCTTAAATTATACGAGCAATGGTGCCAAGCAACTTCCTTATGCTCACCGGTTCCAGCATCATCCTGAGAAATCCCTTTCACATAAAACCATATAGATATATGCCTCTGCTATCTCTTATTGCATTCTTTCAGGAATTACACTTAAATTTTTAGTGAATTATTTTGATGAAGTGAGTGAACAGATTTAGACTTCTAAGTATTTGAAGTGACTGCTTAGAAGTAAATAGTAAAGAATTAGTGTTAACAAGAAATTTTGTGTACAATGTTAACATGAATAAACATGGATCACAAACATATATAATCTGAGGAGTATATCACATATTTTTGTTCTTTTTCAGGCTTTGGATATTGTACCAAAGGAAACTGGATTGGAGCCAGAGAAAGACCATGGGTGAGAATATAGAAATAATCATATCCAATTTAATGTTAGCATCTTATTCTATTTCCTTACTCCCTCTCAAAGATCCATTAGCATTTTTCAAAATGGTAGAGACTGTAATACAGATCACAGAGAGTGATGGCTTTAAATACAGCTCATTAAAATAAAAGCGAGGAGAGGAATGTGAATCATTATCGCTAAGCCCACTGCTCTTATCAAATAGGAGTTGGCATAATCAGGCGGGTTTTCTAATACCACAGAGACCAACTTGCCTCTCTGCCGATACATCAAGTGTGGTATTCCCTACACATTCATAATCAGGGGCACAGCTCTTCCTGTTAAGGCTTTCCTGATCTTCATGTTTCAATTCAGCTAACTATAAAGGAGAATTTAATTATTCTTTCTCATAAGACTGAATTTGTTTATGTGTTTTTAATGTCAGATTTGGTTTACCAAAGGACAGTATCCAGTGATGGGAAATGCTTAAGAGAGAAAACTTTGCAATGTTTATAAGTAACACGTGAGAAGCTCTGGTTTATAATCTCAATCATTCTGACTTCCAAAATTCTGGTCATCAAGAAGCCACAATTATAAAGTGGTACGTGAAGCCTATATGAGAAGACTTCACATAAGTTGATCTGGGGGTGCAATTAATGCTATCTCTTCCTCCTTTGAAAATCAGTTGCATTTACTCAAGATAATACATGTAACCAGTGGCCCAGTGTTTTGTTCTTAGACGTTAAACCCAAAACGTCTGAGGAGCTCAGACCACCAAGAGACAGAAATAAGAATGGTGCTAGCAGCCTTCATCATAATAGCTCCGAACTGGAAACAACTTTAATGCCATCCGATAGGGCAATGGAAGAACTGTATAGTAATACTATACAATAACTGTATAGAAATATTATACAATAATAAAGAATAAGAATAAATAATAAAGAAAAAGCTTCCATTTGCAACACATGAACTAATCTCATATACATCCTGAATGATTTCATTTGCATGAAGTTTAAAATCTGAACAGCTGCTTTTCAGCCAGGGAGACCAGAGTTATTTATCTGTAGAGGTTGAGGTTCACTCAGAAAAGGCATGAACAAACCAGCTGAAGGCCAGCCAGTAGAAAAATGGATGGTGCTCATGCAGCTGTGTATACAATTAAGAATTAAGTGACTGCATGTTTAAATTAGTATACAAACTCACCTTGCTGTATGTGTATACTACTTTATAAGAGAAAGAAAATCTGCTACTGATGGTTTTAGCTTAATGAAAGTGGGAATACATGCACCCAAGCTTCTCTATATTAAAATAAAACCATTAGCCCTTAGTTACCCCGAAGTAGCTGCCTCTGTTCTTAAGTGACTTCGTAGTAGCTCTCTGTCCTAGGCCCTTAATAACTTCATAGTAGCTCTCTGTCCTTTCCTTTACAAAGTTCTTTCAAAGTCGGCTGTAATAACTCTCTAACCTTGTCTTACGTCAAACATTGTCCTTAGTCTTCCCCTGAAACAAGCTGTTCTAAGATCCCTAATATCATTGCTATTAAATTTGATGAACAATTTTCAGTGTTTTTCTTTTTTTATATGACCTGTCTGGAGCATTTCATGCTTTTGACCTCCTCTTCCTCCTTGAAAATCTTCCCCTTCACTGTTTTCCTGACACTGCCTTTCCTGTTTTTCCTCCTGCCTGTCAGGCAATCACCTGCTAGGCTCCTTTGCAGCGTTCTCCATTTCCTGTCTGGTCTCTACTCCACTGTTCCTCACCTCCCACTCAGACCATCGTCCCCCATGTTTCCCACCTCTCTATACTCCCATTAGTTCCTGGAAGGTTTATTTCCAGCCTAGATGATTTATCCAGCAGGTCTTCTTGGATTTCCCACACATATCCAAACTTTACATTATTGTCCCACCCTCACATCTTCTCCTTGTGTTTGTCCTACCTCAATGAACGGCATCAGCATCCACTCAGGAGACGAAGGCAAAGCCTTATTCGTCATCCTTAGTTTATCACCCATGTCTTTACTTAGATGTATCCTTGTTCTTGCTGCCTGTAGTGCTTCATACGGTTTTCTCTGTCTCCTTCTAGTCTCACTATACTGTGGAGGTCAGGTTAATATCATTGCCCACCTTAAGTTCTCCCTAGTTCCCACTCATTCCCCCATAGCACATAGCCAGAGCAAACCTTCTATCTTAATTAAATTATTGCTTTGCAGATTCCATCATATTACTCTTTTTATTTGAATGCTTCTTATGCAGAGAGAATGGAGAATACTTTGCTTAGATTTCTAAAGCATATTTTTCACTCTTAGATGGACTTTATTTTAATTTTTTCATTAGCATACAAATGATTAATAATCATTGTCATTTTTAAGCAAAATTTGTTTGTATTGTTTCTCTTCTTCCCTTAAATCCACTTTCCGCATCTGCATTCCTGCATATGGCAGATGTACTTTGAGCATTTGCATTTAAATATGAAATATCAGTATACTGTATCACTTACAAAATACAGACATGCCTTCTGTTACAGTTCAGTAGACTGTGAATTCATTAGCAAAGAGACTTCACAGGGAAGACTGAGTGGTGCAAATGAGTTTCCCCATAACATTAACCATTGACTGAGTTGTGTGGGAACAACGGAAATGATCTATGTAGAAGAAACAAGTATCATGTGTTCAACAACTTTCTATTTAGTTTTCTCCTTCCTTCCTTCCTTCCTTCCTTCCTTCCTTCCTTCCTTCCTTCCTTCCTTCCTTCCTTCCTTCCTTCCTTCCTCTCTTCTTTCCTAAGTGCTGGGCATTGAACTCAAGGTGCCATGCACACGAGGCAAACAGGACCACTGAACTGTGTCTGCAACTCCTACATTTATTTTTTATCCATTATTATGAAAGTATCATGTCAAAACAGTGGTGAAGTGGCGGGAGAGATCGCTCAGCAGCTAAAAGCACTGACTGCTCATCTAGAGGCCCTGAGTTCAATTCCCAACAACTACACGGTGGCTCACAACCATCTGTGATTGGGATCTGATGTCCTCTTCTGGTGTGTCTAAAGACACCAATAGTATACTCACAGACATAAAATTTTAAAAGTAAAATTTAAAAAACAAAATGGAACTGGTGAATATTAGATGTAGAACTCGTTCAGTTTATGATTCTGGGAGAGACAGAACAAAGACATAGAACAGAATCATGGATGTCTTCATTTATTGGTGATTCAAATAGTGTCCACATGGGGAGGAAAGAGTTAACAGCAACCCGAGATGTTCTCTGTAGCTGGAGATGATTGGCCTCAACAGGCTCCTTTGTAAATATGCTAATAGTATTTACTGGTGGGAAGATACAAGAGCCCCCATTTAAAATGATAGGTTTTGGCAGGACTGGTAGGTTCTGTCTAGACTGTGTATTATAAATAAACCTGCAGTGCATGGATTTATGAGACATGGCTGGTTGGAGGTTGGTAGATACTCATGTAACCATTTTCTGTCTAACTAGAGAAAGTATAAAACTGGGAACCCCAAAGTCAAAGTGGATTTTCTTTTTTAAAAGAACATGATGTTCACATGAACTGTTCAGAACTCAGCTGTTAACTGTGAAACCCAAACACATCCTAATATAAAAGGGGAAGGTCAGTGTTAACGGATAGAGTCTGGCTCCATCTCAGAGAGTGCCGCGTGTGTATTAGATTCTTGTTGGTACCTTGTATTCATCAGTACACAGTGGGGTAGGACAATGTGGATGATGCTCCTGAGTTCACTTTGAGCTTTAACTCTTCGCTCAACACAGTTAAACACACAAGAAATAAGAAGCTGATAAACAAGAGGCAGATCAAACATAGAAAAGTTTTTAAAGACAGTGTTGTAGAGATGTACTTAATAGAAATAAATGGATTCCTACCTAAGATTATATATTAAAATAAAAATAAACATAACACGAAGTAAAATCAAACACCAGAATAATAATTGAAACAGGACAGATAGACAAGAGGAGGGAATATACTTACTACACTTTTGAGGGAGATGTGTTCAGTAACATATCAAGGGTTAAAATTTTCTGGGGGAAAAAAGCATGCGAAAAGGATAAAAGTAAATGTCAAATGTTGAAATACAAAGAGTGTCAATGAATGCATGCATAACTATGTTATGTATCAAGGAAAACTGAAATAAAGGTTTCAAAAAGAAAACAGGATTTCTGTGTGCTACCCCGGTGGCAGTTAGACATAATGAGAAATCCCACAAACATGAGCAAGGTTCTGCACGGCAGCCACCCTCGCTCTCTCTTCAAGAGGGGAGAGAATGTGGCAGTCACGCAGAAGGGAATATGCTATCTAGGGCTTACTACCTCTTTAAGATTTAGAAATCTCCAGACCCAGTGCTGGGCCCCTTCCTTCCGCCTCCCTCCACAGGCATGCTCCGGGCTCCAGGAGTCTTGGTAGTGGTGTTTTCGGGAATCCATAGCCCTTTCTTCATGTTCTTGTTACCCACCTACTCCTGCCTGCCCACAAACACACGTTCACAAATTTCAGTAATGGTGGAAGCTGCGCGCATCTTATCCTGTCAAAAGTGTTTCCCCCAATAAGTGACTTGCGTTTTCTTTTTTTTTTTAATTGGATATTTTCTTTACTTACATTTCAAATGCTATCCCAAAAGTCCCCTATACCCTCCCCATGCCCTGCTCCCCTACCCACCCACTCCCACTTCTTGGCCCTGGCGTTCCCCTGTACTGGGGTATTTTCAGTTTTACCGCAGTGTCTGCATCCCAGAGTGCCTAAACCACAGAACACAGTATACCTTTTGCAGGTCAATACTTAAAAGGTATTGGCATGCGTTTCATTAGAATTGATGGTTTAGATGTCAGCAGAAATAGTTACCATTTCATGTAGGAATGTTTGAAAGCGTTATTTATACTTGAAAAAGTGAAAATAAAATTCCCGACAAAGGATCAGGTCAATTATTCTCAAAAAGCATGTAAGTGGTCTCAGTTTAAGGATGTGGGAAGATATTTATTACAGCAAGAATTGCAAGTGGCAGGTGCGCTTGTTCAAATGTAAGGAGAAACAAAGAACAGAATATGTAATTGTTAAGATATATTTCATTTTTTTCTCTTTATGCTTTTTCCTGTAAGTTTTAAAATATTTTGCAATGAATGTTTTGCAGTAAAAATATTAATTCATGAGGACATTATTAGAGGTAAGAAATATCAATCTATAATCAATTATTAATCTTGTCTGTGTTGGTGTTATGAGCTGGGATGCATCTTTTTTACTTTCCTGAGTTGTTCAACTGTTCTGAAACTGAAACCAGGAACTTTAGAATTCCAGAAAAGCAGTGAAAACCAACTTAGTAGAGAAAGGACAATCTTATGAAAAATGAAAATTGAGTATCCATGTTTATAATGTCCCTACGTATACATTATGCTCTGTGCAAAGTCAAGGGTGGACTGGGCCTTGAACTTGCTATATAATTCACGCTCTCAGTTCACTGTTCTCCTGTTCTGCCTCTTAGCACTGGGATCATAGGCACCAACCAACAAGCCTGGCCTTAAATTTGTATGTTTTCCCTGTTTTTAATTAGCATATAAAATGATTAGTTTCATTATAGATTTTCTTTTTTTAAAGATTTATTTATTTTATGTATATGAGCACACAATAGCCGTCTTCAGACACACCAAAAGAGGGCGTGGGACGCCATTAAAGATGGTTGTGAGCCACAATATGGTTGCTGGGAATTGAACTCAGGACCTCTGGAAGAGCAGTCAGTGGTCTTAACTGCTGAGCCATCTCTCCAGCCCTCATTATAGATTTTCATGCATCATTCATTTTTCTTGATCCTACTCCCTCCCCCTTTTTCCTATGCCCCTTCCACCCATGTATCTTTTCACTCTCATTATTATCTGCCTCATTTCCTGTCATATGTGTTCTACTATCTCTTGCTTTTTCAGCACATGGTTGTCTTTTTTCTATTTTCATGATCTATATCATATATGCATATATGACATGCATGATCTTATTTATGCATGTAAGTAATATAGATTATAAAAAGATTTCATGATCTTATATATGCATATAATATGCATATAAGTAACACACACATATATAAAACTATATCACTATATATATGTCTGTGTGTATGTGTGTGTGTGTGTGTGTGTGTGTGTGTGTGTGTGTATGTATATATGATGTACATTTGAAAAAGGACATGCCATGTTTGTCTTTATGAGCCTGATCATTGGGGGGGGGGGGTTGCTCTTTGCCCTAGTCATGCTCAAGGAGGAAACAAAAGAAAAAAGAAATCAGATTCATTCTCTCTCTCTCTCTCTCTCTCTCTCTCTCTCTCTCTCCTTTCTCTTTTATCTAGTGGTAGGGGTGAAACCCAGGCTATAAAGAGTGGGAAAAAGGAGAACCCATAAAGTAGCAAAGACCAGCTACAGTAATCCTATTATTTCTACTCTTTGGAGAAGTCTCCAACCTGATATCCATACAGTGGCTGCCCCTGCTCACTCTCCCACCAGTGATCAGACAGGATCCCTCACTCTCCACACCCTCATCAGCGTTTGCTGTCCTCTCTGCTCCATTCTTTTGTCCATTTGTTGATTGGTAGCTTTGTTGTTGTTGTTGTTGTTGTTGTTGTTGTTTTTGTATTTGATTGGTGCAATTCTTGTATATGCTCCATCTTACCTCCTGACTGAAGTATAAACCAGCGATGGAGTTCCTCCATTTTGTTGGCTGTCTGTTCTGGCTGCTGTGCAGTAGTTTTATAATTGCATCTTCTCCTGTTTATCCATCTTGGAGCGATTTTCTGTGCTTTTTGCGTTCCTATTCAGAGCATTGTTGCCTACGTGTATATTTTGAAGTGTTCTCTGGCAGCAGTTTTGGTTTCTTGGGTTTTAATTTAGTGTCTTTGATCAATTTTGAATTGACTTTTGTGAAGAGTGAGATAATGCCATTCCTCTACAGGTCGGTATCCAGATTTTGCAGGAAGCATTTGTCAAGTAATGCCCCCTCCTGATGTGTATGTGTTTTGACACCTTTGCAAAATAGTAAGTGACCATGGGTTTATTTCTGGGTCCTCTCTGCTTTCTCATTGGTCCAAGTGTCAGATTTTGTGCTATGATTCTTGCTTACTATGCCCCTCTAGCTTAATTTGAAGCCAGGTAGTCTGGTAGCACTGGTGATCTTCTTTTTGATTAGGATAGCTTTGATTACCTGTGGCATTTTGTGTTTGCATATAAATTGTAGGATTGGTTTTCTTTTCCTCTTCTGTGCAGAATGCCACTAGCATACAGATGGGGAGGGATTACATTAATCTAGATGATTTTTGATAATATAGCAATTTCATAATAGCATTCTGTCAATGCAGAAGCACAGAATTCCTTTTCATTGTCTAGTGTTTTTTATATTTCATTTTCCTTTCTTTTTTTTTCAAAAATAGTTTTCATTTCATTTTTATTTTATTTGTGTGCACGTTTTGCCCTCATGCATGTCTGTGCACAACACCCATGCGGTGCCTTAGAAGCAAGAAGAGAGAGTCAGATTCCTTAGGTATGGAGATAAAGATGGTTGAGAGCCATCACGTGAGTTCTGGGAATCAAACCCAGATCCTCTGGAATAGCTCCTACTGCTCTTAACCACTGAAGCATCTCTCCACCCCCCAACTGCTTTTTGTTTCAGTTTCTTCAAATGTTCTTTGTTTATTTGTATTAAGTTAATTTGTAGGTACATTTTTTTTTTAGCTGTTGAGAATGAAATAGTTTCCTAATTTTTTTCCTAGAAAGTTGGTATTTTAAAAAGATACAGATTTTTCCAAATTTATTTTACAACTATACTAGAAAGTGTTTATCAGATTTAATAGTTGTCTGGCGGAGTCAATATGATAGGTTGTTTGTTTTTGATCCACATTGGGTCTCATTACTCAGTCCTGGCTTGCCTGGAACTCTATGTAGACCAGTCTAGCCTCAGACTAGAATGGAGGCACCTGTCTCTGCCTTTCAAGTACTGGGATTAAAGGTATGGGTGACCACACCCAGCCCTCCATGGGGCTAGAGTCACATTGTCTGCAAATAGGGAGAGTGCTTATGTCTTTTAAAAATACTCTTCTCTTGTCTAGTTTTCTATGCTGTTCAGGCTTCAGTGCAGTCACTGTTCACAGGGAGGGTCATACCGCTGAATAACATGGAAGATTTGACCTGATTCATTTGTAACTTGGTTGCCCCGCTTGTCCTTAGACAATCTAGAATAGGGCTCAAACTAGCCTCTGGATTCATCCTTTAGAGCAGATGGGACACAATGACTGTGCACTAGCCTGTTCAGGGAAATGATAAAAATTATGAAAGACAACATAGGAAAAGGTTTTACAGGTTTGAATTAGAAAAAGAGGTTTTAAGGTAGCAAAAGAATGATTCACAATAGACAAAGATTGATAAACTGGTATTCACTGAATAAAAAATTATCTGTAAAAATATTATTAAGAAAATTAAAATATAAATCATGCATAGGGGAGATATTTGTACATTACATATCTGACAAGGACTCATAATAAGGATGCACAGAAAACTCTCTGATGCCAGGCTTGGTGGCACACACCCTTAATCCCAGCACTCCAGAGACAGAGACAGGTGGATCTTTGTGAGTTCCTAACCAACTTGGTCTATGGAGTGAGTTCTAGGACAGTTAGAGCTATGTAGAAAGATTCTGAATATCCTTTTAAATTCTTAAAAATACATAAAAGTAGATTTTACTGTAAGTAAAAGTTTAAAGAATGAAAACTATAAGAAAGATCAAAAGATAAAAGTTTGAGAAATGTCAAGTTTTGAATCTGAAAAAATAAAGCTTTATAAAATGTTCAATTTTGTGATAATGTTAATTAAAGTTGTCTGTATTGTCTTAGGCTAATTAGATTAAAAATTGGATATTTACTTTTGAATCTCCCAACTTTTAAAACCCCACAAACCCATAAGAAGATAAATGAAAGCATTGTGCATGGGGCTTTATGTTTAATTGGTTGGGACATTAGTCATCTCCAAAACTATGATTCCATTCCTCATTCTTTCTCTGAGGCTCTCTTCAACTAACTGCTCCAGTGTTTCTCTGTGACTGTCTGAGGTGACACTCAAGACTGGGAACAGTTATCACAGGGTTCTTCATGTATTAGGTTGCAGATAACACAATGGAAGGCTTCGACGACAGCTTAATAGACCAGGCACAAACACTGCTCATATGGATCCTCAGTACAAGTCAAGAGCCATCATGTTTTTCTAATGGAGAAGATCAATTGTGATCTATAGTAAGCTGGTCAGTGGGGCAGCTTTTTGGAACTTCGTCTCAGTCTAGCTAGCGATAGAACCTGGAACGCATCATGTTCCTACGTCATCGTTCTTGAGTGGTATTAATTTTACTAAAGCTTCTGCAAAGAGCTAAAGCTTGAAGCATCCAAAACGAACATCCCTAGCAGAAACAACAGAAGCCTTCTTACCTTTTGTCTTTGAGACTGGTAATTGGATGCTTAATAAGCTAGCAGTAACTATATCTTGAGCTGGTAGATAGATGGACAGTTGTGTCTTGTGGTAATAGCCTGAGGCCTTTTGTGAGTGTAGAGCCATCTATTGGAGTTCTGCATCTGGCACTCAGAATAATACATCAGCTCCAATTTCCACTTTCACTTTCTCTAAGTACAGCAAAAATTGAAAGTCGTTGCAATGCACACAAAGTGTAACAATCCCTCTTGACTTTTACATTGATTTTTATAGCCTTTTATAGTTCTATTATCCACATCAAATTTGATAGTGTTTTTTTTTTTACTATCCTCCTCATAGTGTTTATATTAATAGTTCCATTGGTCCTCCTATTTTGATGACATCTTTAAGCAAAATCACAGGTTTTAGAATAAACAGGTTTAGAAATGCACACAATTGACTCTTGATACACATAGACAGACTGGTGGGGGTGGGGCAGAACTCCAGTTCTGGTCTAGAAGTAGCTTGCTGACCTGTACATGATTCACTAGGATTCACAGAGAGAATGGAATGTTGCTTCATCCCATGACTAAGATGAACACAGGTCTTTAAACCAACTAGAAGATTTGTCATGGACGGTGCACATATGCTTAGAAACGTTTTGACAAGTTAAGTGTGTGATATACACACCAAGCTGAACCACACAAACACATGAATAAGGTCAAGGTCTTCATCCTACAACGAAACGACAGCTACTGCTATGATGAAGATTTGTGTTGTGAGTGCTAGTGGCAAGGAAGCCAGAAGGAATACAATTACACTGGCAACACAATTCCTTCTTCTCCTCCCTCTCCTGTCTGTCTAGGATCTTTTGTGCTTACTGTTTCTCTCACAGTTCCTCACAGGGATTTTTTTATGTATTCCAACCTCCTCACTGTGGCTCTCTCTTCCTGCTTTCAGCTGAGGTTTATGCCTAGACCTCGGATCCATCATCCTTTCCCTAGGACTACAGATTGTTCCTTCCCAAGTAAGATGCGAGACTCCCGTTCTGAAAGCCCTGCCATACAGAACAAGACAAGCCTGGGTCTGAGGTTTTCACTGCAAAGCAGACTGAACCAACTCCTTTCACAGTTACTTATTTCAATTACTTCTATATTTCAAAGGGCTCTTTCGAAGACTTGTGTTATCCATTTCTATTACCCAAATTCTCTTCCAAAAGAGGAGATTTCTGTCTTCTTAAACTCGTATTTTTAAATTTTTAAAAACTTTTCTTCTAACACCATCTGGCCAAACATGCATCTGGCCCTTGGAGCTGTCATCTCAAGTGAAATGATAGGAACATTAACTCTCCATGAAAGAGGGTCTGTGTATTCCTATACACCCTGGAGGAGAGGATGAATCTCACTCAGCTAGAAGCCAGATGAATTTATCCTGGCTTTAAGAACCAGTGAATAGCATGGGAGGATCCTGGACTCTACACTACTTACAACTGCAGCCTTCTATGTGGGAAAGTATTTCCTGACAGTTATTGCTCTTTTAAAGTGACTATATATTTTTCTCTTTGACTCTTATGGTTAGCTAGAAAGATGGAGCTTCTAAGAAGCAGCCTGCTGGCTGTTATGTATACACAGGGAGAACAGGGAGCTCATCCTATCTCAAGTATCCATTTAAGTTTCTGGTGGCTGATAGAGCAAAGGATGTACTGAGTGCCCCAGGTATATGATAGAGAGACATCTTGACTTGAGAGCAGACATCTAAGGACAAAAAAAATGTGCACACTGGTGCAGACCTGTTAGTTCAAAGCTTAAAATCAGGATCAGGAATGAGCCCAGGCTTCCAGTAATAACATGACATCTCTTTAGGCATATCAATAGTACATCTCTGCCTGTCCAATTTCCATAATCACTCAGCTCTTAAATCTGGATTTATGTCTCCAACAACTGCTCATGTCCTGCTTACCAAGAATGCCCTTCACAAAATCCACTGTCTCCTGTGTCTTCATCTTGTTGGCCATTTCAGGTGCATTTGTCATCATATCGCAATCTCCATATTTCTTCTTTGAGACTGGGACTCATGTATCCCAGGCTAGTCTTGAACTTTCAATGTAGCCAGGATGGCTACAAAAGTAGCTTCTGGTGGTCAGAGGCACACCATCATGCCCTGTTTGATGTGGTACTGGGGATATACCAACCAAGGCTTGATGTATCTGGGGCAAGCACTGTGTTAACTCGGCTACATTCCAGGCCATAACCTCCATTTCAATACACTTTGATGCCTAGAGTCTTGTAGTTCCAGATCCATGTCTCTTTCCCAGTCTCCTTTACTAGATGGTTCTTTCAAACTTTGGGAGTGCCTTCATGCTCAATCCTTGGTGTTCTTCCACCAAGGACTATCTATCTACCTTCTTGGACTTCTACTACTGTCTTGGATGAAGCCATTTGATCCTAAAGTTGTAAATACCATCTCCATGGCAACATTTTCCAATTCTGATTCTATAGCCCCAACCATTCATCTGAGCTTCAGAGTTGTCCTAATAGGCATTAACGTCTAATAGATATTAATGGATGGCTAAAGGAATCTCTTATTGTATTCTAGCACAGGTTTGGAGTTTTGCTTTCTCATTCTCCAAAGTGTGTTTCACTTAGCCTATCTAACTTAATAGCATGACATCTCCATGGAGTCATGTGCCAGACCAAATCTAAAAGGACTCAATTTCATATATATTTTCCTTCCTTCCTTCCTTCCTTCCTTCCTTCCTTCCTTCCTTCCTTCCTTCCTTCCTTCCTTCCTTCTTTCCTTCCTTCCTTCCTATCATGACTGACTCCATCTCCCCTCCAACACTCAGCCCATCTGCAAGTCCTGCTGGCCTTACCTCTGAAATAACATGTTTAAAACAAGCTATTCTCATCCCAAGCTACAAATTACTCTCCTGACCCATACAGTCTCTCGACACACTTCAAAAATCATAACCTGCTACCTCTCATGGTTTTTCATCACCTTTTAAATCAGATCTATTCTTCTCTGAGCCCAACCTGGAGCTACTGGGTTGGCTTCTATCACTCTCTGACCTTGTCTAGCCTTGATTTCTCACCTCTCAGTCCAGTCTGTCAGGCTCCGGAAGCTGCCAAGTTTGCCCCTGCCTCAGGGCCTCTGCAGTTGTTTCTTCTGCTGGCATGCTCTGTTCAAGATTGTCACATGCCTAAGGTTGTCACATGTTAATATTTCTGAGAGGACTTTCCTGCTTGACTAAGTCAGCTGCTCTTTCTTATCCCCAGATGTGATCCTTTTTATATTATTGTCTATGTACACATAACATTTCTGCATTACCTTGCTTGTTTTCTTATCACATCTGCAGTGGGAGATCTGAACTGTAGCACAGTAAACTACACCAGCTTTATTTTTTTTTTCCCTGTAGCACTTCTCCAGAGACTTGGTGCATAGCAGATGTTCAATAAATTTTTGTTTAATGGATAATTATGATCCACAAATAGACATGGGGTAGAAGAAGAGATCAGAGTAACTCTCAAACTTGTAAATATAAGACAACATAAAGTTTTAAATGTATATTAAATGGTTTTTTAAATTTTAGAACTCTTACAGTATGTAAGTTTATCTGAGGAAGAAAAAGTTATCAGTTAGTGTTTTGGGTTTTTTTTTTTGTTTGTTTGCTTTTTTCCTGGTTCTGCCATGGTTTCTGACAGTGGTCCTCAAAGTTGGTCTTTCCTTAGAATCTCCCAGAGTGGTTGACTCCCACCCCAGAGGTGCTGATGTCATTAATGCTGGATATTTCCTTAGGTGTCAAAGTTTTAATAGCCTTCCTAGTGACTCTAATATGCTTCCAGTACTCTTGTTTACTACCTACTCTAAGTCTCTTCTGGCAGATATACATTCCATAATAAGAAATCCCATTTGCTTCATTTCCTAGAGTATCCCTACTGTCTATTGTAGGGGGTATTGTAGGGGTATTGGACCTCAGGAAATAGACTTTCCAAATGCCCTGGAATCTGGAAAATAGAGTCACCTTTTTAAGGACCGTGTATCATAGGCTTCCTTATTCAGTTTTGAGTTTTGCTTTCTAGGGTAAGAGTAAGCCTAATAACATCATGGCTGAATTCCAGCATCACCATCACCAATTGCATCAATCTCCTCAGAGCTGGGAAGGCTCTACAGAGCGAGAGCCAGGAAGAGACTGGTGATGTTTCAGAAGCAGGAAGCTGAGTACAGATTTGAGTCAGAAAGAAATGAACATCTTTGAGTTCAGTCAAGGAATGGATCTAGTTATGCATTGGGCTATGCTAGTGGATGAAAGAATTCTTAGACATCACTTAAAACAGCAATGTTCTCAATCTTCCTAATGCTGAGCCCCTACAAAAGTAGGGGCTTTTATTTTATTTGTCTGATGTGATTGTTGCCTCTGGCTTACTGCCCCAGTCTGCTAACCTAGACTTAGTCCTGGAAGCTATCAGCCTTCATGCAATCTAATCTAGGCCTAGAGTGTTTTCTGCTGCTTAGACTTAATGCTCAATACCTCACCCTTTCTTGTTCTTTCTGGTCTCTGACTGGCTGGTTCAACTCAGCTGTTCTGGATCAAACTTCTTTCCAAGCTGACTGATTCAATCTGGTTTCTCTCAGCTTCTCTTGAATTGCTCTGCTTGGCCTCATACTAAATTTGGGAATATGTTCTAATCTTCTGGCTCCTTCTCCTTCTCTGGCTCAGTCTTTCTTCACCTGTGTGTAGCTTGTTTTCTCTCTGCAACCTGTCTATGTATGACTGCCCCAGTAAAACTTCCCTCTTTCCTTTTCCCCTGCCCCTGTACCACTCTCTTAAGTAGCTTCCCTTTCCTCTCTCTTCTGTGAGAGTTGGGTGTATCCTATTCTGTCAAATCTTTCTCTGACTCATCACTTTGTCTGCCACTCATTTAGATATCATTTTGAAACCTAGGTGCTTCCTCCTAAACCAACTTTATCTTCATTGTTTGGGATTAAAGGGCATGTATTCCAACCAGAGGGATTAAGAGAGTGTGCTAAGGGTAAGCCACACCACAACTAGAAACAGGTTTTTCTAGTAAACAGCATAATCTCAGGGTTCACATGTGACCAAATAACCTGCAACACAACCTTTTAATACAGTTCCTCATGCTGTGGTGACCTTGACCCCCAACCATAAAGTTATTTTTGTTGCTACTTCATAATTGAATTTTGCTACTGATATGAATTATTATGTAAATGGTTTTGGAGATAAAGGTTTACCAGAGGAGTCACAACCCACAGGTTGAGAACCACTGACTTAGAAGATCCTGGGTAGAAGGGTGGTTTAACTGGTTGTAGTAGCCTCATGTGAGCAGTAGCCCAGAAAATGGAAGCAGAATATTGGGATCCATACTTACATTAGTATATGAAGCTGTGAGTAGAGAGGGCCAGAGATGCAGAGAAGAACAGCAGTGGAGGGGACAGGAATCAGCACATCGGTGCTTCAGACTGAAGTGTTAGCAGATTCAATAGGGAACATGAAGCAAAGGCCTCTGATACCCACGTTCACTTTGTGAGTATACCAGACAAAGGGGTATGTGGAGCACTGGACTCCCTAAAAAAGGAAGGGCATTATCTCATGCTATTTTAGGAGGGTACTAAATATTAGAGTATCCCCTAGGGAGGAAAATGTGGTGGACCCTGAGTTTAATCACAACCCCTTCCTGAGATAAGAGTAGGCCAGTCTACTAGATATATCAATAAGATATCTCCTAAACCTAAGGCTCAGAGAACATTCTGGAAAAGGGAGAGGAAAGATTGTAAGAGACGGAGAGCCAGAATATCTGTTGAGAGGTTGTGTCCTCCTTTAGATATGATAGGTGTGCTGAACCTACTAACTCTAAACAATGTGGTTTCCTAATCAGGACCTAAAAACCTGAAAACACCAGTTAACATGTCAACATGGATGGAGAAAGCTCAGGAGGCAACCCTACCCCTTGCCACACACACACTTCTAGATGAAGAGCCATAGGCAATTAGTGAGTGCTGAGGGGGAACTGGTCTACCCTGGGGATGAGTTCCCTAGTTGGTTTTCTGATACTTATCTGGCTGTGTGTGTGTGTGTGACAGTAGTAACTAAAGAAAAAGAGGCCATGAATTTCAGAGGGAACAGCATGAAGGCTGGCACAGGATGGGTTTGAGGAAGAGGACAAAATGTAAATACAGCACACATATATAAAAGCAAATAATAATAATAATAATAATAATAATAATAATAATAAGGCCCAGTGGAAGTATGGTGGTTCATACCATTAATTTCAGCGCTGTGATGCTGAGGCAGGGGTATTAATATGAGTTCAAGACCAGCCTGGGCTACAGAATAGGATCTTGTCTCAAAGAAAGAAAAGAGAGAATAGCTCCCAGTAGCTGAAGAATTTCAAGAAACTGTTCATTATTTACGAGGGTTTATGAGCAGGCTGTGTCTGTTCTTTCTCTGTGAAAGAAGAGCCTAGATCATTCTCTTGCTTGTCTTTCAATGGAAATGGCCTTCCAAATACCTAAAAATGCAAACAATGATACTCCTACATTCAACTTCCAGAGACAAAAAGTTATTATTTTGACACTTGAGAAGGTATTTTGCACAATTTCTCCCAAGAATGAATGATTTCATGGAGTGAATTCTGCCTCTCCAAGCTTTGCGATTAAGCCTCATTGTTCCACGACCAGATTCTGTTTGGGTTTATGAAAATAGACAGTGAATTGATACAACCCAGGCACTGCTCTGGCTCCAGGGGAGAGGATATTACAACAAATCGTGGCTGTGCTAGCTTTGTTTAGGAGACAATTTCAAGCAGGGTGGCATGAAGCCAGTTCAACTCTTTCTGTGTACAGCTCTAGCTTGGTTTTCACTACCTAAATTAGCCCAACTCTGAGTCTAACTCTGACCTTGGTGAGTTTCTTTTTACGTTTTTGCAAAAAAGATGTATGAAACAAAAATCTCTCTTAAAGACCTAAGGTTTTATTTAAAGATGGCTTTTATTGCCATGCAGCAAAGAACGTTTGCTGTGTTTGTGTGAGTGTTTATATGAGTCTGTGTGACTATGTATGTGAGGGTGTGTGTGTGTATGTGTGTATGTGTGTGTGTGCATAGTAGAGAGAGAAGGGGCAACCATGACAGAGCATGGGGGTGACTTTCATGACATATTTGAACACTGTTGACATACAGTAGTATTTCTGACACAGCAACAAAAGGTTGTTTTTTTTTCCTAAATTACCTAAATCTTGTATGTTCTTTGAAAATGTGACTATTAATCTTGCAAAGCAACATACAAATTTTTAAACATACATGGAAGAGCCTACCACACACATACACAATGAAGATTTTTTTGGGGGGGGAGGGATCTGGATTTACACATGGTTGGTTGTCTTCATATTTCAAGGAACAGGTGCTGAAAACACCCTGTAACACAGAGAGAAGTACAACAGGTGAGGCTAAACAAGGAAGGGCCAAATAAATGAACAAGATGTGTGTTTCCAGACTCTAGCAGGAGCATGCACTCTGTTGCGTGTTTGGGCTTATGTCATGGGGCTGGGTAAGAAAACTAATGACCGAGTAACCTCACTGGCTTCCTCATGTGGGGGATGACACATGGACTCCACAGGGGCAGAATTTTTTGTTCCTTTCCAAGTGCACATTGACCAATGCCTCCAATGACTGTTATTAGCTACTGATGTTTTAAATTTTAAAAAAAAATGAATAAAATATTCTTTATAAAATAGTGTGCAAATTTGCTTGGACTCCTCTCTGATAAGACATTTCAGAACTACAGAAAGACTATAGTCTTTATAGAGTGTAGATTTTCTTAAACCAGTGTTGCTTCTCAAGAGATATCCTGTCAGTTGTCTGACATTTGGCATTCTGAATCATCTTCTCACCACTAGTGGCCCTGAGGGTCCATGATGTCACTATGGAGGGCAGGTAAGAGTCATATTCTCTGTCTTGTCTCTCTCCCTTCCCATCTCTTTTTCTCTCTTCTTCTAGAAGCTAGGACATTGCATTCAACTGATTCCCACTGGTTCCCCTGAGCTCCTTTTGAAGCTGGGATGAGTGGCCCAAAGGGAAGGGAGGTTTGTGATTCATTTGGAGCATTAGTGCTCACCAGAGCACTGGGTGGGGCAGTACCCCAGTCATCTCTCTTCTGCTATGTGCTATGTAGTCTGGGTGCCCAGGAGTTTCTACAGATTCTTGCCTCATGCCTGTTTTCGAAGGCATTTTTATTGAATGGAAATCCAATCCTATGGCCCTGTTAACTGTTAACCTTCCAATCAGTTCTCCTATTTGCTTAAGATAATACAGTCAGCTATTCTTGCTTGGAAAAAAAAAAAAACTTGACACATTTCCTCATTTATTGAGCAATAAACAGAATTAAATCTGTACCTGGCATTTGTATCCAAAATTAAGAGAAAATAAAGCATTCACACATTGTTTAATAAATTTGAACAACATCCAGATACTATTTATGTTCTCCCAGTGGTGGTACACTTGAGAGTCTGGTGGTCTTTGAACCAGAGGGATGTGTATTCAAACACAGACCTTACCATTTATAGACTATGTGACCTTGGGCAAGACACTTCATCTCTACTGGCTTCCTTTCTTATAGACAGGAATAAAAATATCACATAGGTACATCCAAAGGATAAGGTAAGATTATTTTTATCATAAAAGTGTTTTTACATATCGAAGCTCCATTTTTATCATTTCAGGCCAGCAAGTCCTCTCTTATGTTGTCTCCCTCCCTACATCATCCACATACATTACACAGTCTTGCTCTCTCTTCAGATAGAACCTAGGAGGGCACAAGGCCTTTGGATTTAAACTAGCATTAAACCAAACCTTAGATCGTTGCTTCCATTGCAATAGAACTGTAACTGTTGAAAGGATAGAAGCAGATGACTTTCTCATTTCTCAATTCAAAAGCTAAGTTTGTATCTGACCCAGCTTACTCCACTGTCCTACTGGTAGACATGCAAATCCAGGCAAAGGGAGCTGCATTCAGAACTGAACTTCTAGGGTTGGGCATGTAGCTCTGGGGTAGAGAACGGAGTTTGGTCCTCAGCATCAAACAAAACAGCGACGGGAACAAGTCCCAGTTCATTTGCTCTGTCACCCTTCTAAGTAGCCTTTCAAACATGTTGACTTCTGGCTGAAATTTTTGTCTGGTCTTGGTCTGGTAATGTCATGTGAGATAAAATTAAAGACATGTTTGTGGAGGGTTTTAGGTGGACCTTTAGCCATTAGATATGCTGGTGTTGTTAAAGGGATGCTGAGAACAGGAGGTGACATGATACTGGTAAAGCAAGGTTCACAGCCATTGCTTTGGATGATGTGGTGTGCTTCCTGGGTTGAGGTAATTGTTGTCCACAAAGAATAGGGAAAACAAGGGAGAGAGAGAAGGGATGCAGTTGGCTGCTTTCCACTGCTCCTCTCTGGGAACCTCTTGAGGAAAGAGGGAGAAATCTCTCCTTGATGGCTATGCCTTTTCAAATGGATCTGCTGTCTCTGCCACTCATGTTTAACCTTGTCCACACACGGGAATCACCTTGGGGAATATTTAAACGATTCTGGAGTCCAGGCCACGTCTCAGGTTAAGCAAATCAGCCTCAGAAGTTGGGATTCACTCACTGATAAGGTGAGTCTGGTCTAATGGGCAAAAGTTCTAACTTTTGGAACTACTGGCCTATGCTTGCTCTCATTACTTATTTATTATAGAAAAGTCCATGTGCTGGAACCATCAAGAGTTTATTCCTTCCCCTCCCCCTCATTTCTTCACTGAGTCCTGGAGCTCTTGAACCATGAACCCAACAGAAAAATCAGATCAAGACAGAGTCATTATAATATGTGCATCTACTGTGTTGTTATAAAAGCATTTCTAGAAGCCTAATAACTTAAAAAAGAACAAACCCCTTTTCTTTTTCTGGGTGTATACAAGTACACGTGCCGCACATGCATAGTGTATATGCAGTCACATGTTCTTTTTTTGTATGTAAAGGCCGGAGGAGAACTTTGACTTGTCCTGTTATCTTTCTTTCTGTCTTAATCCCTTGAGACAGATTTCTCACTGAACCTAGAACTAGGCTTGTGGCCAATAAGCCCCAGCAATCCTCCTGTCTCCTCTCCTATTGCTTTGAAACTACAGGTGTGTGTGTGTGTGTGTGTGTGTGTGTGTGTGTGTGTGTGTGAGAGAGAGAGAGAGAGAGAGAGAGAGAGAGAGAGAGAGAGAGAGAGAGAGAGAGAGATCATGCCTAGATTTTTATGTGGGTTTCGAGTGTTGAACGCAGGTCCCTGTGTTTGCATAGCAGGCGTATTACTGACAGTCGTCTCACTAGCCTTGCCCAATCACTTCAATCATGCTTATGACAGAGAAGCACTTGCCTTTAACCTGAAGTCATTTTCTAGTGCTGTAGTCTTTGTCAGTTGTTCACCTTTTCTCTAAGGCATTCTTTCTAAAATGAAATATTCTATTCTTGGTGCCAAACTTCAAAGGAATATTTTTTTTAACACTTAAGGCAATTCTCTTTTTTCCTCCTCTTTAAAGTACTGACATGGTAAAACATTAGATTCTCAGCTGGAGAGATGGCTCAGCAGTCAAGAACATTGGCTGCTTTTCCTGAGGACCTGGGCTCAATTCCTAGCAGACCACATGGCAGTCTGTAACTCCAGTTCCAGGGCATCCCACACACTCATACAGACATACATACAAGCAAAACCAAAATCAATCTTTGTAAAATTAAAAAAAAAACAAATTATGTATAAAAGTTAGATTCTTCTAAGTAAAATATTACTTCCCCAATACGACTTCATTTGTGTGTACTTCTCTTTTTTCTGGCTTTTGGAAACGAAAATGTTTTCAATGCCCCAGGCATTTTAGCCACCGAGTACTGGGATAATAATGTAGGTGACACCTACTGAGCATGTGTTCTATGCTTGTGGTCTTTCTTAGCTCTATAACTACATCACACTGGTCCATTCTCATGGCAACTGTTGCTGTTCTTATTTTTATTTGTTGAGAAGAAACTGAGGTTTGCAGGAGATAATCCTCTGAGGTTGTGTGTCTGTTAAATAACTGGCATGCCATTTACTTCCTAGAGGTGAACAAGAATGGATGGAAATGTATTAAGCCATTGTATGCCCGAATGGATCCTAACCTCTTTCACTGATGCCTCTCATTTTATCTCCATAACCACGAACACACCAGGCACTAAGTATGACAAGATGCTCTAGGGAAGGAAAATGGATCAGGAGCCTTTTCTCCTAGCTCTCTGGCCTTGGGACTTCCTTGCCCTTGCTTTCTCTGTCATTATTCTCTAGAATGAAATGAGGGCAGCTCTGCCAGGAGCCAGAACAAACACTGCAGGAGGAGGACCTTCATCCTCCCACCTCTCCCATGATGTCCAGTTTCCTGAGAGAAGAATATGTCTAAGGCTAGTGCGTCTTTATAAGGATGTGGAGGACAAGGGAAGTGGCAGGGATTTGTAGTGACTGCATGACACAGAAGAGCTAAAGTTAGGGGTCTGAGTGGTAGAGTGTTTGCTGAGCACACGTGAAGCTGCCCTTGGTCCCCGGTCCCCAGTTGGAAACTCAACACAAAAACACGTGGATAAAGCTCTGCATGTACAAATCTGCATGTACAAATCTGCATGTACAAATCTGCATGTACAAATCTGCATGTACAAATCTAATTAGTTTTGAAAATTTCTTCAACTTGAGCTAACATGAATGTTTAGGTCTTGATATCAGTGAAGAGGGGTTTCTCCTTTAATATTTAATACAGAATTAGAAACATAGATGCCTTAAATGAAGAAAATAAAGTCAGTTTTTAGAGGGGGAAACCTGTAAAATTTTTGTGAATGTCCTTGCAAACACACACACCCCACACACACTCCACACACACCCTTCTATCCTATCCTATCCTATCTATCTATCTATCTATCTATCTATCTATCTATCTATCTATCCATCTATCTTCATATATCCATGTTTTGTTTCAAAACTAGAGAATCAGAGATTTATAGTAGAGATTTATAATGTTATATTTAATGTCATTTGTTCATTTACTTAGTGTTAAAACCTAAAATAATTCCCTATTACACACAGACCATTTGCTAACTTCACTCTATAAGTCACACTGTAATGTACTTACAGATTCTTTTATAGCCTCTGGCAAACTTAGAAGTGATAGGAAATCTGCTACTCAGAGTGGCCAGAGTTTACTTGGTTAAAACATTTTGCAGAGATTGTAAATGGGGTCTTTGCTCTCCACCAGAAGTTCCCAATTCCTACTAAGGCTTTCAACTCACCTACAGAGACGTTTCCCCTCCGAGCTGCATCCTTATCTCACTCCAAGTTGTTCTGCTTTGATCCATCTGGGGGGAGCTCAGGAATCATTATTTTTAAAAGTTCCCCTGGGGCCCACAGTGTGCACCAAACTGCTGTTGGAATCAAGGCTGCTCACACCAATAATGATAGGATGGGAGAATGGGATCCATGGGATGCCCAGGAAGAAGAGGAAGGTCAGTGGCTGCTTATTCTCCACTTAACTCAGCAGACTGTAATGGATGGAGATGGTCCCAGCCATAGACACCATTCTTTATCTGTTGTTCTTTTGTTATTCCTGTCTCTGCCTCTGTCAACTCAACTTACACTATGGGTAGGCTTGATAACATCCTATTTGTCTCAGGAGAAGGAGGAACAATTTCCCTGGAAAAAATTTTTAATTAATTAATTAATTATTAGATAATTTCTTCATTTACATTTCAAGTGTTATCCCATAAGTCCCCTATACCCTCCCCCCACCCTGCTCCCCTACCCACCCACTCCCACTACTTGGCCCTGGCATTCCCCTGTACTGGGGCATATAAACATTAGACCAAGGGCCTTTCTTCCCCAGTAATGGCCAACTAGGCCATCTTCTAATACACATGCAGCTAGAGACATGAGCTCTGGGGCTTCTGATTAGTTCATATTGTTGTTCCATTTATAGGGTTGCAGACCCCTACAGCTCTTGGGTACTCCCTGGAAATTTTTATTGTCTGAGAAATAGTTAAACCGAGCTGAAGCAGGACCAAGAGAGTATGGCTCAAAGGTGCTATGTGGTACCTGTGGTTTCAGACTGATAAGTAGGCACAT
Source organism: Mus minutoides (assembly GCA_902729485.2). NCBI lineage: Eukaryota > Metazoa > Chordata > Mammalia > Rodentia > Muridae > Mus > Mus minutoides. The sequence goes on along the minus strand of LR751435.1, from coordinate 138,184 downwards.
GTGCAGTATTTCTTTGGTGTCTAATATAATAGCCAACATTAATAAGAACATCCTCAGAGCCCTGAAATTTTAGGAGTAGAGTTATTGACATTAAGATGGCCAGAAGCATAATTGTATTAACAATAGAATATTGGTCCCTGAAATACTTACGCTGATTACAGGCACAGACACAGAGTCCATAATTAGAAGGAACCACCAAAACAAAGTAAATTATGAGATAATTTACTGCATATTAGTTCCATGAACTTACAGGTTACTCAATTGACCCAGCTTTCCTCTAAGTGCACAAAGCTCTCCTCTAATCATTTTCTCTTTTGTGGGGCACACATGTGTCTCTAGCCCTAATTCCTTTCTCTACAACAGTAGGTCTTACCCCTTTGGGAGGGTTGGGTTGAATGAGCCTTTCACAGGGTTCACCTAAGATCACTGGATGCACACAGCTATTTACATTATAATCCATAACAGTAGCGAAATTGTAGTTATGATGTAGCAGCAAAATAATTTTATGGCTGGGGGTCATCACAATGTGAGGGACTGTATTAAAGGGCCACAGCATTAGGAATGTTAAGAACAGCTGGTCTATAGCCTTTTCGCACCTGCACACCCTTTATTGGAAGAGGCAGGGGAAAGCTGAGGGAGGGGTAAGTGAAGGATGGATGATGGATCCCTTAAGCTACATATAATCATAGAATTTAGGACAAATTGACTATAGGGAAGAAAATGTATAGCACAGGTCTCACACCTACTAGTGGAAGCTCTTTGTGGAGTGAATTGAACACTGTGCTGAAATGCAGAAATATCTATGTAGAAATAGCCATAATGCTTGTATATAGATTGAAACTTGTTACTATTGCACACAAGGTATTCTCTTTTAATTAAGTCCTTCTATCTATTAAGTCATATAAACACCAAGGAATCAGGTTATTTTTTTTTAAATGTCCCCTTAGTGTCTCATTTAGATGAGCTAAAATATATAGTCCATTATTTATCATGTATACAGACCCCAGACTTTTTATATTTTACATGCTATTTGTCTTGATCTTGATCATAATATGATTTTTGGCGCCTGTTAAATGCAAGATGATGTCTAAGCCCTACAATAATTAAACAGTTTCCTTCTACTGACTTTAGGAAAGATGGATAAATACCTGTCATTTATTCTCTTAGGGTTAGTACCAGGAGTGTTTAACAAGTTTCTGAGGCTAATTAAATAGGCTTGGCTTTCATTAGCTAATTACTCAAAATCAAAAATATATCCCTCTCCACCCCTTTAAAAAATGTATTTGGCAGGGGGTTTTTGATGAAGTAACAGATATTGACAAGTTTTGTCCCCTGTAATGGGTCACTGTGAAAACAATAAAGAAATTAAAGTGATAAAAGTCACAGTGATAAATGCACACAGGGCAGGCATTTCTGCACATGTCCCAGGCAAACAAAATGGGAATAAGTAACAGGTGTCTGAGGGCCTCCTGCTCTGGGGATACAATTTTGCTACCTAACACATAAAATTCATGGTATCTTACACAGAGATCTGAAGTTTGGAGTCTTTTCTTAAAGTATTTCTTTTACTTTTATTCGGGCATACATGTGTTTGTCTGTCTATGTTAGTGTGCATGTGTGTGCTGGTATCCCCAGGGTCTAGAAGAGGGTACTGGATCCCCTGGAGCTGGAGTCCCAGATGTTTGCCAGCCAACCAACCTGGGTGCTGGGAACCAAACTCACGAGTGTTCCTAACCACTGAGCTATCCCTCTAGTCCTTGGTGTCTCTTAGGAAAAACCAACTAGCCAGCCTTGGCAATACAGTCTTGTTGATTACAGGTACTTGGCAAACTGAGACACAAAGATAAAAATTCAAGACCTTCCTGGGCCAATAAATTAGTTCAGGAAAACACAGCTGAGAGCAAGATCTGGTCTTACAATAAAACGAGGGCTCCGGGGATGTAGAATAGTAGCTGAGCCTTTGTCTAGCATATGTGAGGCCCTAGGGTTAATACACCATGATATAAAAACAAAAATGAAAGAAAGAAAAGAGATAAACAAGTCACAAGCATTTTGTTCTCGATTCACTTGGAAACTAGCAATCAAAGAGGTCTGGTGGCTGCCACCCCCACTTTGGGTATAACGACACGTGATCTCATCTCTTGCCCTCATCTGAGTTTGGAGATCCTGTTTGCCTCCAGTCCTTCCCTGCTCCCAGATACTCAGTCCCTTTTGATTTCTTTCAATCCCATCCTTTTTCTCTTGGCAGTCCAACCCTTTAGTCAGCACAATTCGCAGAGAGCAAATCCGGCCCTCCTTCCTGGTTTTTCTTTCTTCTTTTCATCTGAATCATTCTCCTTCTCTGCCTTGCTCCCCCTCACATCCCACAGAGTTTCCTTCTCACAGGCAGGAGAACGCCTCTTGTAAAGCTGAAGAGATGAGCCAGCGTCTCCTGGAATGAACCGAGGTGGCCTTGCTGCTACAAGACCCTCAATAGTTACCTGAGCTCGCCTCACATTCTCCCGTGGGAGCTGAAGCAGTACCTGGACACTGACTACCAGGAAGACTTAGGGAATCATTTAAAGCCTCTCGAAGTCTGAACAGATCTGGTAGCTCAAAACATATTTCAGCCTCAGAAAAGAAAAGATTGACTCTCTGAATATAAAAACAATTGGTACGGCTTGTTTTATGGAAGGAACAACTGTAGAGCGATTCTGGGTGATGGCTAATGCTGTGGCTTGTAATAATCTGAGCAATTTCCTCGTCATTCAGGGATGGTACGAGGCTGGCTTCAACAGATGCTGCCACTGGGGCTTAAGCCTAAGACAGGAATTACAGACATCACCCAGTTTAGAAGAGAGGGATGCTTGTCAAATCCTACGCAGCATCAGTTGGCAGGGATCTTAATCCTCCCCCACCAGTTTGTGCACACAGTGGGGGCTTTTCAGACATTCCAGGTGAGTTTCCCAAATTTGTCCTGAGTCATTTGTGGTGGTGAGAAGAACCCATGCAATGGAAGCCGAGGTTCCACCCATCCTACAGTACCCGGAGCACTTTTCTTGTGGAGGCAACAGCTGCCCTCACCCAAATACCCATTTCCAAATCAGTCCTTGGAGATTCTGGCCATTTGTTTCCTCATCTCCATCATTTAGAGAGGGAGAGCTTGGGGACCATCCTCATAGGGATGCCTGTCTACACTGTCTGCCGTTCATGAGCAACACCAGTTGAAGATCATAACGGAAAAACAAATGGAGTTCTGTAACAGCTAATAAAGTACCAATAGGACAGGGATTTGAGATTAAGATGATGAATGGACCCTTGTCTCATTTTCCACGTATTGGCCTCTTAGTCTGTGCATGTCCCAAGTATTTCATGGTACAGAAGGAAAGAACGAACTAGAGTAGAATGAATTTTACTAAATGGGAATCATGACATAACTCCTCAAATCTTTAAGATGTACAATCCAAGAATTATGAAGTGCTTACTGTACATTAGAGACAATTTGAGGATTGAATGTCCATTTCCTCTTGAATTCTTCCTAAAGAAGGATTCGTTTGGTAAGAATAAAGAGGATGATTTGTTCCTGTTAGATAAATGTAAATATTTGTGCAGTGAAAAATTAGGAATATATGTAGATATATATTCCTAATTTTTCAAATTAGATCAGAAGATCTAATATATATATATATATTAAAGATTCAAGTGAGAAATGTTCTGTTTATTAATGAAGACTATATGAATGAAAATACAGAGGGGACACAACCTTCCCCAGTGAGTGGATGGCAGGAATGGAAGTCTTGCAAAGCTTCCTGTTATTAGCAGGAAGGTGCGTTTTAAAGCCCCACCCACACTTGGCCCCATTTCCACTTTATTCCTGTGGCCACTGATGTCCTACAAAGGAGCTAGGCTGACAGTGTTGTTCTACTGGTGGAGCGTCCAGCTTTAGCTCAAGTGCTCTGCACTGGAATGAAGCAGGCTTCTTCCTTAAATGACCTAGAATTGAGAGTTGGATCAAAGTCCCATCCTACAGGGTCATTTTTAGGACTTGCATAGTTGATCAGCCAAGAGAAAAGATGCCAGATGGAACAATTTGAATAAACATGATTATGAGGGGGGAAAATTCTGGAAAATTTGGGGTCCAGAGAAAAGTGCTGAAGCGTTGGAAATGCAGAGCCAAGATCCAATTTTTATGTTCCCGACAGCTTCAGTCAGCCGCCATTTTGTTAGTTTTCTTTCTTCCTGTTTTTCTCTTCTGAGGAAACTTTAAAAGCCTCACATCAGCAATGTGCCTGGCGAGGAAGATTCTCAACTGGAAGTGTGTCCAGGGAAGAAGAAAGATTCCGGAATAGTATGTGGCAACAGAAGGGAAAGAAAGGAGGCTTGGGGACAGGAAAGAAAATCTTTGTAGGGACAAAAATAGAGAAGCTAGACCAGAGAGACCAGGGTTCAAACCCCCGATAGGCCACACACATCAACATTTCAGAATGCTAGCTTTTTTACAAAATGAAGATTTTCAAAAATCTGACATTTTGGGTGGTCAGGAAAGCTTGTCCATGTGCCTCACCTAGAATTCAGAGACAGCCTGGAATCTTGCTTGCCCTGGATAAGGTTGCCATCATGGACCAACAGGGCAAGTTCTACATTCAACCTGCAGTATCTCAGTCATGGCGTCCTCAAACTGGTGCAATAGCCCCACTGCCCACACACTTCTGAGCTGGTTCTCTGAGTAGGTCATTGTGAAGAGATGTCTGGTCTGCTATACACAGGTAAAAGCACTTCTTGCTCAGCATGCCAGGCTTGAAAACTGCTAATTTGCTGGATTGGATTGCAAGCAAATATTATTTCATCTGAACTCATTAACTTAGGAAACAATGCGTGTAAATGGTGTAGGGCGTGTAGTAGAATATCTGAGCGAGAAACAGCAGCTTTACATTGCTTAGCTCGTCTGAATCCCGATAGCTTAGCAGGTGTGATGGCTGACATGTGTCTCCTCTGCTACTTGGTAAGGTGAGGGATTGTTTCAGTCCAGGAGCTCCAGGCCAGCCTAGACAAGATACTGAGATTCCCATCAAGAAACTGAGTAAATAAAAATAAACTCTTCTGTTTCCTTTGAGTTACAGACAGGTCAGCATCACTCAAGCTTTCCTATGGCATGATGCACAAGGCCACAAAAGGGAAAGAGAAAGGGCATTTCTGTCTGCCTTCCAGAGCATCATGTTCTTTCATTAGCCAGCCCCCACTGATCTCAGCTGACTGCTACTTCCCTTAAGACTTGACTGTGACCTCTGGACATTCCTACTGCAGTGCCGATCCCACTGCTTTGCAATGATTTGTTATAAGTCAATTTCTATACAAATGCTAGGCGCACCCCCTCAAGGATAGGACTATGCTTCATCCATCTTTATACTTCCGCAGACTAGATCACCGTCTGGCCCATAATGGAGGAACTGTGCGGGGAGAAGGCAGGAATGCCAAGCTACTCACTTTTCCTTTCTACCAGTTTTGCTGAAGTTCTTCCCCTGGGGATGGGGACATGGCTCAGTGAGTACAGTACTTCTCATAAAAGTGGGAACAAACAAAGTCAAACAAGATAGTTCATACCTGTAATCCCAGTGCTACCGTGGAAAGATGGGAGGTAGAGACAGGAGAAAGGTCCTGAAGCTTATGCTAGGCAGCCTGGAGTGTGCAATCCTGTCTAAACAAGATGGAGGGTGATGGCCCCTAACTGAAGTTATTCTCTGACCTTCACATGTGTACCACGACATGCACACACCTGTACTCACACATGAACACACACACACACACACACACACACACACACACACACACAAAACACTCACACACATTTACATGTCATAGACATGCACACACACGTACACACACATGCAAACACAAACACAACAGGTTATAATAATAATAAAACATCCTACCCTTCCTTCAGGGAGGGATCCCTTTGGCTGATAAACCAGGAATGTTTACACTTCCTTGACAGTTGGCATAAAGAGAGATGTCTGCATGGAACTTGGAACTGTCATGATTCTGCCCAAGGAGATAATCACATGAGTTGCTCTATGAGTCTGTCTTTTACACAGGGGCACATGTAATGGACTAATATCTTCATTTTCTGACTAACTTTTCTGGATACAAGTTCCAGAGGTACAACAACTTTGGGAGGAAAGGCCTGAAGACCTAAATTACTGATATCTGACCTGTGTTACTTAACAGCTGAAGATAATTCTGAACTTATAATACAGTCTTATTTGTTTCTTAGACATGCCAAGGCTAGTTCATTCTTAAGACAATTATGCTTGCTTTTCCTAATGCCTTGAAATGCTTTTTGCTCAGGTTATCTCAGGACTGTTTTCTTCTGAAGGTCAGATATCAAGGAAGAACATCTCCTTGGAAGCAACTCTGAGCATACTGTCTGAAAGTAGGTCTGTGCCCTTTATCTCTAATTCTTTTTTTTAATTGGATACTTTCTTTATTTACACTTCAAATGTTATTTCCTTTCCAGGTCTCCACTCTGGAAACCCCTATTCCCTTCCCCATCCCCCTTCTTCTATGAGGGTGCTCCCCCACCCACTCCTGCCTTTCCACCCTGGCATTCCCCTACACTGGGGCATCAAACCCCTATAGGCCCAAGGGCCGCTCCTCCCACTGATGTCCAACAAGGCCATCCTCTGCCACATGGGTCCTTCCATGCGTACTCTTTGGTTGGTGGTCCAGCCCCCAGGAGCTCTGGGGGTTCTGGCCAGTTGACACTGTGCTCCTCCATGAGGCTGCAAACCCCAATATTACAATCTTCTTTTAATTCTGCCACTGCATTTATCACTTCTGAAATGCTCTTTCTAATTTGCATTCCTTGGTCTCCCTAGTCATACAGGGTGAATGGGCAGGCCTGATCTCTTCGTTTGGTTTTTTAAAATAGTGACTGGAAGGATATGGGGGCCTGACTTCTGGGTTAGACAGGAATGTCTTCTCAACAAAGAGATTATCATACACATTGGATTATAATTTAGGGAATTATTGTGTAAATGTGGTTATGACTTAACTCTACATGTTGTTTACATAAGACATTGCACTTGCCTGCTGTGGTGGTGCGCACCTTTAATCCTAGCACTCAGGAGGCAGAGACAGGCGGATTTCTGAGTTTGAGGTCAGCCTGGTCTACAAAGTGAGTTCCAGGACAGCCAGTATTACACAAAGAAACCCTGTCTTGAAAAACAATAACAACAACAACAATAACAACAACAACAGACATTGCACTTGAAGATATTGCACATTGAACTCATGACCTTGACCTTTGACCTTCTATTTTTTTGTGTTGTCTGGTTTCTTCCACCTTCCATTTGGAACAGTTCATCATAGTCTAATTGTCTAACACACCTAGTTCTTGCATTACTAAAGGAGTTTTAAAAGATTTGCTTTTGTTTCTGAGTCTTGCTCAGTATCAGGTAAAGTATTAAAAACTTTAGCTTCATGAGACTGCCATCACCATTATTTCTTTGTGGCCTTATCATATTTCACATCCTGTCTTGTGAAAATTATCCTCAGATCATTTCAAAGGCACTTTGCCTAACTTCCTGCCCTCTAAAAATGTTGTCTGAATTTCGTATTTTTTATGTTTCTAAAAGACAGAAAAATCTTTCTTTTGAAGGGGGGCAGGAAGGAGTCTGACAGACCAGAATGAGACTAGAATTACAATATTGATATTCAGAAAAGTGACCAGAAAGTGGCTACTTTCCCTTTGGCTGAACATGACTCTTCATACAGAGACCACATATGAAGAGCAATGGGATGTAGTTCTCTGACTGTATGTACTACAGAATAAAAAATGTTTAGAAGTTGTAAAATATTAAGCTAGGAAATATGTTATGTTCTGTGACAGTATTCAGTTATTTTCTGATCTCCATCTGACGTTTTTTTATTAGTAATATCTTTATTTTATTTAAGAAAAGAATAGAAAAGCATATATTGACCAGGCAGAGAGAGTATGAAGGGACTATGTGACCATTATATGAAGTTCTAGATAAAACTCTGTTTAGAACTCCTTAAAGGCCCTGGATCTTCCTCTGCCTTTCTTCCTGAGGTTCAAGGCTGTGATTCTGATCACAACCTTGAATAATAAAATAAAGTTGAGACTGAACACCATGAGCTAGGAATAAGGGTAGAGTTGAGGCTTCATGAGCCTCTGTAACTGATTCGAAATTGCCCATTCTAAGGCTTTTCTGGTATCTTTAAATAAATTCTTGTTTGAATCTTTGAAGGATGTGTGTGTGTGTGCATGTATGTGTGGCAGGGGGCAAACACAATCTCTTCAATTGCTCTTGTAGGGAGATTTAAAAACAAAAAGCACAACAATAACTATGGCTACCATCAAATTCAGAGCCTAGGCTGCATCCAACACCTACTAAACCAGAAAGTCTAGGCATAAAAGTTAGAAGCTACAAATGTTTAAAGCTGCATCTGTGACTCTCCTGGGGTAGCCCAGGCTGAGAATCATGGTGTGAGGCCAGCAGGTCTCTGTGTAGTATGCTCCAGAGTCTCTAGGGGAATATGGTGCTGCTTGTTAACCGTCTGGACTTCCAGGCTTCATGCCCAGAATCTTTAGATTTTTTTTTTTTTTTTATAGACCTGAAGGCAAGCAATTTCCATACGGATGATCCAAGGATCACAACTGAAAAACACTGCTTTAGGCAATGGGGGGATCTTTGGAAGTCTTAAAAGCAAAGAAATAACAAAGATCAGAAAAGCATTTAGGGAGGATAGTCTGGAGCTGGTGAATAAAGCTGAAGACAAGAGGTGAGGGACTGAAGGCAGGAAGGCTGTTGGGAGGCTAGGAGCAGGTGCTGTCACAGAGCAGGGGTTGTCACAGGACTGGTGATGTCACAGGACTGGTGATGTCACAGAGCAGGTGATGTCACAGAGTAGGTTATTTCGCAAAAATGGTATTGTTACAGAGTAGGTGACATCCAGGTAGATACATTTCTGAGCTCGGTAAGTGATGTCCCCATGTCCTGGGTAGATACATTTCTGAGCTCGGTAAGTGATGTCCCCATGTCCTGGGTAGATACATTTCTGAGCTCGGTAAGTGATGTCCCCATGTCCTGGGTAGATACATTTCTGAGCTCAGAGAATGGTTAGAGATACATTGAAAAAAGGAGGCTCATCACACAATAAAGATGACAAAACATTGCAGGAGACTGAGGGGAAGGGTAACTTCGAGACAGCAGTAGTGACCTGATGGACACACTAAGCTATGATGCCTTCTAATCTGTGACTTTACTGTTCATTCTTAGTTTAATATGTGTCTGTGTCTGTTAATGTTGGCTTTTTTGTTGTTGTTGTTGGTTTCTTTAAAATCTAATTATGTCTAGGAACTCCCATCAGTCAGAAACATTTGTTTGTAAAACAATTCAATTTAAAGTCTTAGATTCTTTATCCAAAAAGATCTGATCTCATAAATAAGTTTGCGCCAGGCGTGGTGGCGCATGCCTTTAATCTCAGCACTCGGGAGGCAGAGGCAGGCAGATTTCTGAGTTTGAGGCCAGCCTGGTCTACAGAGTGATTTCCAAGACAGCCAGGGCTACACAGAGAAACCCTGTCTCGAAAAACCAAAAAAAAAAAAAAGGTTTGCTGTGTGGATGTGCATATGTTTATATCTGTATATAACTGTATATAAGCAACTAAATTCATCATGTGGTTTTTCTTATTTGGAACATACAAACACACACACACTCACACTTCATGGAGTTTGGGAAGATGGGTAAGTCAGGAAAAATGAGGACCCATGTTCAGATTTAAGCACTCATAGTGAAGAGCTGAGCAACGGTGGTCCAGCATTGCTATTACAGTGCTGGGTAAGAAGAGGCCAGGCTGGAGATCCTGGGCTCCGCTGGCTAGCCTGTCCCAACAAATCAGCCGGCTCCAAGTTCACCAAGAAACCCTGTCTTTCTAAACATTAGGTGCACAGCAGTTGAGGGAAATATCCAATAACAATCTCTATTCTTGACATATGTTTATGCACATAATCTTATCTTCCAAAGTAAGGAAATAATAAATCAGGCAACTGAGTGACCAGTATGGTCATGCCATGTCCTGGGCTCTCCGATGCATTCAGTATAGCTATGCTCTCCAGAGCTAAAGGTCTAAAGAACAATGCTAAAAGGTCATCTCAGGGACTAGTGATTATTTACTCTCCGAAAGATATCCACAAGCCAAGTTTTGTGTAATAACCTAAATTAAACATTACCTTACCCGTAACTCTAAAATAAACACTGACCGGTGCTTTGTTGTAATAATGAAGGACTAAGCCCTGGGATTGCTTCTAGGGCATGCTCCTCATGTCAGTGTATTAGTTTTAAATTTTTAAACAGAAAAATATGTTAACTCTGGTAGAAGCCTTGCTCATGGAGACAAATCTTTCCATGCTCACTAAAGTCAAGATAAGAGTTCAAAAATGCTCTTAAACTTAATAAAAATACAAGACACACAGCGCCACTGAACATGCTACTCAGGATGCAGATGTGGAAGAAACATGACCGTGTTCTCCACCACCTCGCTATTTATAAATGATGAAGCAATGGTAAACTGTCTAAAGGTCATTCTAGATCCAATTTTCTTTCTAGTTGGAACATTTATTAAGGAGACTCTAACAAGGTGAACGACACTAGATCTGTTCAGAAGGTAAGAAGGAGAAATTTCTCAAGCAGTGGGAGATTACTTGTCATGCCGAATTTAGTTGCTAGTAAGGGTGTCTTACATGTAGGACATGGCGGGACAGGATTATAAACCCAGAACATGGGAGGCTGAGGTAGGAAGACAGAAAGTTTGAGGGGGGCCTGAGACATGTAGAGCAATCAATCAATCAATTAATCAATCAGGAAAGCAAGAAAGCCAGCAAACCAATTAAGCAAGAGCTTTCTCCAGCCTGGTGTGTGTCAGTCCCTTGTCACTTGCTGGGGATAATGCCTGTGGCCCCTAAGTAACAATGCTAGCACCATCAAGGGACCACTGCTTACTCGTCTCCCTATGTGAGAACGTGAGTGTTGTTGCATAGAAAGACCACTGAGTGATCTCTTTCCTACTCTCCCCAGTATTGTCTCTCTGCTTGTGTTTTGGCTTACCATCGTCTATTAACAGTTACATCATATCAAACAAAAACTGCTAGCAATGCTGCACAAATATCAAACATTTGGTATTGGGTTGCCATTTTGTGAAAGTGTAGAACGTTCTGAACAAAACTCTACGTCCACTGATTACCCCTTCCGCCTTTAGACAGGGCAATAACTCAAAATGGTTGTAGTAGTATGTCTCATTATGTCCTCTTCAAATTTGTAAATTGAAGTTGTACCCCTGAATACTTCAGAATGTGACCTGTTTGGGGAAATAGGTACATCCTCCATCATGAGACTCAGAGAAAGCTGTGGGAAGTACATCCGTGTCAGCCAGCTCATCGCCAGCCTTCTACCCCACCTAACTGCTGCTGCTCCAGCCAGGGTGTCAGAAGGGACACCATGAATACACTGCTCTTCTCACTACTTAACATTCCTCTCCCTCACACAGCCCAGTTTCTGAACACACAGAACAAAAAGGATGTAGAAGAATCAGGTAGAATCGGGGCTGGACACCGAACAGAGCTGAAACGCATCCAGGGGAAGGAGAAGCGAATCACTAGCCTGACTCTTGAGGGTGGGGGGGAGATGTGGCTGGAGAGGAAACTCCCAGTGCCTGCTGTTAAGGCGGCGCTCTGTGATACTCAGCACTCTAAGGCAGAAGGCCGCCAGGAAATTAAGATGCTTTCAGTGACTGGAGTGTCTGTTCAGATCCCCAACAATGACTTTGAGGTTTTCATCACCGAACCCTCTGTTACGCTTACGGTTTTCATAGCTCAGCTTCATAAACAAACAGTCGTGATTCTACATCAGCTAACAGAAGATGCTGGATTAATGAAAGCGGGTGGCTGAGAGCTCTCCAACCCTCTCACGGAGATGTGCAGTGAACTTGTGAACTTAGCAAGACTATTCAGTGTCATTAAAGAACCAGCTTAAAGGTACTGTACGTATTCTATGCCTTAGGAATGATCTAGGTTGACTTACATAAGGAAAATAATTCTACACTGATCTTTGAGCTATCATATCTCTGCGTCACTAGTAAAGTATTCAAGAATAGGACATTAGATGGTTCTCTAGGGGCATTTTCAATATAGAAAATACCTCCAAGGATAATGTAAGAATGAAAGGCAAACAAAATTTATTTCAGCTAGAGCATTTATTTGAAAACTATTTGACAGATTAATATAAAATTTTAAATAAGTGTTTCTTGACCATCTGAGTTTTCCAGTGTTTTAGTAGTTATAAAAACACTGACCTTTCCAAGAAAGGAGTCTGGTTGATGAGATTAGCACCAGAACAGGAGAAAGAGACTGAGTTGTAGTCTCAAAGTGCCCTCTGATGGGGACATGCCACTAGACAGGCTGGACATATGGTTCCTGCTCTATGTACTGAGCCCACACAGTTTTCCCAACTGCCCCGGACTAAGGCTGACAACGAATTGATAGATAAGGAAGTGAGTGAGGTTCAGAGCATAAATTCTAAAATGTAATAAACATCCCAAGTCTCTCTGACTCTCAAAGTTACATTTGCACTGTGGTTGGTTGCATCTGAAGTCTCTTTCACCTACTGAGTCTCGGAATCCTCAAATATAAAGTGCCAAAGAGCCCCGAGAACTCTTTAAGTTGTCTCAGAAGTCAGTTGGAAAGGAATTCCAATGAGACAGGGTCTAGATTGTTTTCTTCCTCTGATATGTGTGCATGGACACACACACACACATACACATACACACACAAATATATATATATTATATATATTTGTATATATATATATATATATATATATATATATATATATATATATATACACACATGCACATGCACACATACACGGACAGACACAGACACAAAAACACATGCAGACATACATACACACACATATACACACACAGAGACATGCATATACATACACACAGATATACACACACAAATACACAGAAACACACATACACACATACAAACACACACATGCATACACACACAGATATACACACAGACATATACATATACACACATACAAACACACACATGCATACACACACAGATATACACACAGACATATACATATACACACATGTACATATATGGACACATACACATACACAGACACACACACACACACACACACACACACACACACACACACACACACACAAACACAGACACATACTCATACACACATGTACACAAACACCCCCAAACAGTGCATAGCACTGCTATTCTGACCTGCCTAATAAAACAGCTTTTCATATGTCACATTTGAAGAAGTTTGTGGACCATTTTTGCAATTCATCTTTAAGCCCCTCTACCTCCAAGGCGCACCATTTAGGAAAGGATCTGGGTTGTAAAGACATAATAGCTTGACACTTCTGTTAGAAGAGGTTTTGCATCCCCTTATCTAGGTCAGTTCCAGAAAACCTTATACTTTGAAAGCAAAGGGCATGCTGGGCCAGCTGCTGACCTAAACACAGTATGAAACAGTATTAGTAAAGATGATTTTCCTGCCCAGAGCCAGCCATTGAGAACACTATCATCCCCAGAAGGCTTCAATTAGTCAGGGATGAGCGTCATAAAGTATCTGTGGCGTCATTCTAAATCACTTCTGTCCTTTTGCCTTCCAATCTTGCTTCACATTCCTTGTCCCTGTCTGCTTTATACCATGCCTGATTCCTCTGGCCCCAAACTCAGCTCATGGACCAGGAAGAGGTGGCGTGCATGGTGAGAAAGAAATGCCTTCAGTTATTTTCTGAAGTCCTGCCCTCACCGTTTCTGTATTCCTACAAATAGAGGAACATTAGCATTGCGATGATAGTTATTGGACAGGCATCTTGACAAATGCGTAGAGCAAGTTCTGCATTTTGTTCTTTCCTACAATGTCTATTACTTTATTATAAGCTACGTGAGTAGACAAAGAATGACATCAACAAATAATCAAATGTTAATCATACTGACGGTAGCAACATTTTCAAAGAGAACTTCACATTAACAGACACATTAACCTTTAGAGGGAAGTTCAGTGACCTTTAGCAAATGCACAAAGTTCTAGAAGTATCACGATTGTCCAAGTCTGCAACATTTCTATAATACTGAAAAGAGATACTATATATTCATATCAGAATTAGGGTATCATTACTTTCTGTCTTTATAGATTCACCTTTTCTGAAGGAAACACATTTAATATAAATAAAAACCACAGAATGTGTGATACTTTAAGACTTCTTGTAGTTAGCTTATTCATTCTTTTAAGTTCACCCATATTTTAGCAATAATAAAAATATGTAACACCCTGTTGTATGGCAGCAATATGTAGAGAAAAGAGTATGGATTTCAGAGGAAAGGAGATGTGGGGTTCAATCAAGTCTGTGGCACCTTTTGGCTGAGTCTTTGTAGGACTTCCCAGTATCACTGATCTATAGCTGTAGATCGGTGCTAACAATCCTCTTGGGCAACTGTTCTGTGAATTAGCTGAGTTAAGGCAACAGACAATAGACACTCGGTAAACTCAGTATTTCTACTTTGTCCAGCTATCTGTGCATTTCTCGCGCCCTGCTTCAAGCTGTGAAGTGAGTCTTACAGTCTCTCTAGCAGTCTTCACATGGAGCTTGAAATGAGAGCCACATTAATGAAGCACTATCAGAAACAGAATCCTGCCCACAGGAACCACGTCCTTCATTAGTTAGAGTCCAGATGGTGAGGCACTGAAGAGATTTCCTTCAATTATATCACTGTCACCTCTTAGAAGGAACATCAAATTGCATTTAATTATTTATTTAAAGGGGGTGGATATCGAGTCATAGGCTATTTGTGGAATTTCATGTTTATGGAGATCAATGAATACTGCCATTCTCTGCCAATTCTTATAAAACTGACCTTGTTAGCATCCACCCCAGATTAAACGGGTAAGCAAGCAGCAAAAGGTGGCCAAGCTCAGAGTAAATCCCACCCACTTTGCATCCTCAGCTCTCAATAGCCATCCAATGCATCCAGACTAAGTGATTCAGAGAATTCAACTCCAGAGTACAGCAAAGTCACCTGACTTGAATGCCTGCTCTTTTCTCCAGGTCCCCTCTCTACTTGGAACTTGTTCTCATTGTGAGTTTTGATGAGATGGGGGTCTGGATATGAGTTCATCTTTAATTTATAGAGATGTTCCTTTTCAGCTCCAAGTTCTCCTGCCCAGCCAGTGTTTCTCTGCTTTCAACTCATCATGACTCCACCTCCCGGGCCACGTTGGCTTTTCTCTGTGCTTGTTATAGCTACATCCCCAGATGTCTTCTCCCCTGCCCCCACAACTTACAAGCTTACTTCCTGTTAAATACAACAGGACAGAAAAGGGTAAAGCTTCTCAATTTTTACTCCTAAATAAAATAGGTTTGCATGGTATTTTGTGTATCTCAGTCCAAGTAAATAAGGAAAATTTATCTTTTTCATGAAATAAAATTTCCATTGTCAAACATAAATGAATTACTAAAAGAAGTAACATGATTTTCTGAACTTTCTAGCCCAGTCATGTTATTGTATGTTATTGGCATTGAAGATGGGAAAGAAAGAAATTAATTTTATTTTCTAAGTATGATTTGTCTGCAGCACCATTAAGCGAGTAGATTTATCTACACTTGTCTTATGATAAAGCCACACTCACAAAGAAAAAATGGCTAAAGGCTAGATCAAGACTGAATGAAGCGTTTAGTGTCTGTGCAAGGCTCTGCACAATGCCTTTGGCACTTCCTAGTTTGACAACAGCAACTGTTGACAAATCACTGGTCCTTTCTCAATACTGAGGTCCAGATGATACTGAGGAATAGATGGCATCCCAGAAAAGCAGTTTTCATGTACTTTGTTAGCACTTTCTACGGATTTGGGAATTCATAAATGTGATAAGTAAATAAAAATGAGGGGTGGAGGATAAATGTAGCTGATGTTAGCTCAAATTTGTCAGTGTCCACAATGTGTAAAAACAAACAAAAAATGACCAAAACCCCACCTTTACTTGTGTCAAAATTTCCCCTTCACATCTAGTAAAAGGATATAATTTTTACCCAATATTTTGTGTTACTGGCTTTAAGCAGCACCATAGAAATATATCATGTGGTATAAATAGTCTATTAAATCCGAGACTTAGGGAAGATTTTTCTTTCTCTAGCACAGAGCTTTTTGTCCAGCAGCAGATTACAAAATCATCTTCAAATAGAATAATGTAACTTTAAATGCATAGGCAGGCATTCCCCTCACCAAAAATTTAATTCCAGTTAATTACCTGTAAGTTAACTTTTTAAAAGTCCAGTTGATGAGTAAAACCACACATGTGCATGCATTTATGTCTGTCTGTCTGTCTGTCTGTCTGTCTGTCTGTCTTCCCAATAACACAGCTCACATAATACAGCTTATATGATCTCACCCATCTGAGAATGATCAGTTAAAAAATCTGAGATTTGTAGAGAATGTTCTGAGGTCTCAGTCACCACAGAATTTTGCCAGCATCCACACATCATGTACAAGAATTAGCACATAAAGTCAAGAGTCTCCTACCCTGAGATGGCAGCCAGCTTTTGGTGTGCCTGACGGGCCATTTCACAGCCTTTGGTTCTTGTCTTGTGCATTTCAGCTCGCAGAGAGGGGCAGCTGACTGAGACGTCCCCAATAGAAATGACCAACTCTCGATACAGGGCCACTTGCGTGTTGAACTCTTGGACAAGCTGGAAAACAAGCCAGTTTCTTTCACCAACACTTATCAGAAACTTATCTATTTTAGTATATATAAACAGAGATTTCACTGACTTCTGGGCTGGCACCCCAAATCTTCAGCTAAGGAGCTTTAGGACTGTTTAAAGCTTAAGGTACAAGGATGGCAAAGTCTCTTTATCCAAGGCAAATGTTTATTTTCTTTTTGCAAGCTAGCCATGGAGGCTGTCCCAGTTGCCCCCACATTTAGACTTGGTTTCTGAAGAGCAAGAACATCTTTGGAGCTATCAAGCCACTCCCAGGCCATGGGAGAATGATGCTGGGCTCTGAGATAGATGGTTGTCTTCTACTGCTAGTGTATGGATTTGAAGTGGCAGAGCAAAACAAGCAAACAAAAAAACAAACAAAATCAAGCTACAAGTAGGACACAACAGGTAAACCTTTCACCTCTTGTCGGACCACTGAACGCTTTTGGCTGGGACCCTAACAGAAAGACTCTGCTCTGGGACATTTCATAGTCTCTGCAGCGCTCCTGCGCCCTGTTTGGGTTTGTTTGTTACGGTGTCACCACAAACCCGCACCCCCATCCTCTCTCCCTAGTGAGCCATCCACTTCATCCTCTTTCACCGCCTCTACCATTCTTCCAGGGGTGGTGGCATCACCTATAGCCTCTGACTCCCAGGATCCAGACTCCATGACTCTTGTTTCAGCAGGGCCATTTCGACCTGGGTGTCACCCAGCATCTGGGGGAGTGCAGATTTAAAAATAGTACATCGTGCACGTGATCGGCATGGGGAGGCTGAGGGTGGGGAGTGGCTGGCACTCAAGCAAACGATTAAGATACACGATTCCCCCCCCCCCAAAAAAAGGTGCAGTTTTTACCCACCATCTTGCAGTCGTCCAGGGCTCGTTGGGTTTTGTGGGCGCTTTCGGAGCCGCTGCCCCTGCGCTCCCAATCCCCACTCTGCAGCGGAGGTTTGCTGATCTGGAAGATTGAGGAGCGGGTGGACCGGCTGGGGCGCTTTTTGCGCCCATTCGGTGCAGAACTCATGCATACACATCCACGAAGCCGAAGCCGCTGGTGCAGTGCGCCCCGGCGCGGGCGGCCCGGTGGTTGCCCCTGCACGCCGCCGCGGAGCAGCCGGAGCCCGGACCTGAGGCGCGCGCCGCTCACAAGGTTGCGGCTGGCTGCGCGGGTGGGTAACCTTCAGCTTGAAGGAGAGCCGGGGAAGCGCTGCCTGTGCGGTGCAGCATCGCTTCCGCTAGCAGCGACGGAGAGGCGCGATCAAGTTCTGCTCAGCAGCATTGCCGGCCCTGTCCCGGGAGCTGGACGCTGCTGGCGCGGGCTTGCACCGCCTTCCTCTCGGCATGGATTGACAGGCTGAGCGAGGAGGAACGCGCCGCCGGGCGGCTCCGAGTTTCCATTCAGATGGGGGAAGCGGCGTTCAAAGCCTGCGCTGCAGGGTGGGGGGCGGGAGGGGGTGTCGCTCTTGCTTCGCTGTCTTCCCGCAGCGGCGCGCGGCTCGCCTCTCCCCTCCCTCCACGGCTCGCCAGACCTGGAAGGGGCGAGCTGTTCCGCAGCAGGCAATTGGCGCTAATCGGTCCGCCTTGATCCCTCGTCTCCGTGGGCTTGGCTGTGTGAGGATCCCAGATGAATCCGTGGCGGGACTGGCAGACGCACGGAGTCGGTCCGGCTGACGTTGGTCGTGGCCCCGCACATTGATAGGACAGGAATACTAATGTGATCCATCCATACAATCTCCTTCCCCTCCACAGTTTATGCACTTATCCAATCAAATTCCCGGGAACATCAATTGCAATATTACTTCATCTGCTCTATTATTAGAAACGAAAAGTGTCATCAGAGTGGAGCACATTGCCACATGCTGGGACCTAAACATGGATTTCAAATAAACCGATTGGAGCTTAAGGCCATCATCATCTGAGAGGAGACATAGGAGGGAGTGAGGTATTTTGATTCTAAAGGAAGCTCTCTTGAGAGAGTCCAAGGACAGCTCCCTGAGTTGCTGTTGTTTGATCTTTGTTCCTGGGGGGGGGGGGGCAAAGAGGTAAAGGCACAGCGGCATTCACTCAAGTTGGTACTTATCATCACCCCATTTCAGGTGGCTGTGTGGCAGGCTCTACAGGCTCTGCAACACAAACCTGCAAGAGTTTACCAGCCGAGACTAAAGAAGAGCCAACAGATCTCCCGCAACACACACAAAATGACCCTTTCTCCCTACAGGAGGTCAGAGTCAGAAGCCAATGGAAAGAGGGGAAGGTATCTTCAGAAAGGGGTGGGCTAGTGACTTTGTAAAACCGCCCTGGAAGGAAGTGGGAGTGTAAGGCCATCCATTCAACTCTGATTCCCCTGAACAGTTGTTCCGGAGAGGAGTGCTAAGGTAAACTAGTTCCCCTGTGGAAGGAAGTAGTTCTGTGCCCAGCAATCCTGGCAAAACAACTCAGAGTTCTTGGTCAGTGTCTTAGGTGAATGTGGTGAGCTCACAGAAAAGGGGAGCCGGCAAAAGCCAGGGAGCCAACACTTTAAGTGGGAACTAGAAGTACCTCTAGATTATTTTCTTTTTGAAGTTTAGATATAAGTGCATAATTTTTTACCCTTCCTTTTACCCCCTCCAACTCTAACTATGTAACCCCACCCCTACCCCCATGGCCTCCGTTAGCTTTTCTTTTACCGGTCCGATGAACACATTGAGGCAGTGTGGGATAATAAAGAAGCATATTAGACTGTTGTCTCTGATCTTGACACAGCCCTTCTAAAAAACATTTTACTGTCTGAGTGAAAGGGGTGGTGTGTCTGCCTTGTTGCAACAAAGACCAATCCTTAAGTAGCTCAGGACTTTCGGCTCTACTCCCAACTTCCAGAAAAGGGAGAGGGCTAAAGGGAGTTTCACCATCAGTGACTATTTCTTTATGGAGTCATGCCAAGAAACCTGTGAGTAACCCCTCACCCAGGTGTCACCTCGAATTTCCACATTGGGAACAACATCCAGGTGCCAAGAGAAAGGATGCCAAACCCAGCATGGACAGGACTTAAAAACAACATCTTCTACCTTGTTCTTCTAAAAAGCACGTGTACATATTGTTTCAGAATTCCATACATGCATATACCGTTCCTCCATTACCTCCTCTCCAATTCCTGTGCTATCCTGCATTACTATTCCCTCCCACAATTTTATGTGTTCTTATTTTCTTTTTAAAGCCATTGAGACCACTTAGTGCTGCCTTGTATTTATAGGGTCATCTATGGATCATGGATAGACTCTTGGGGGTTGCATCCTTGAAGAAACTTACCAGCAGTCATCTAGTGTCAATAGCTCTTTAGCTAGGAGTAGGGCTTCATGACCCACTTCCCTGTCCACGAAGAGTTTTTGACTTGATCTTGTTAAGGTCTTATGCATGCTACCACAGCTGCTATGAGTTAATATGTAGAACTGTCCTATTTTTTCTAGAACACACTGTTGCTTTGAATTAATCCACTGCCTCTGGCCCTTAGAATACTTCCATCCCCTCTTCCATGCTCCCTTGGAGACAAGGGTATGTGATACAGATGTCCCATTTAGGATTAAACACTCTGTGGTCTCTTATTCTTTTCTTGGTGACCAGTGGTAGGTTTCTGTATTTAATTGATATCTACTGCAAAAAGAAATGACTAACCAGCCTACCCTCCACATTCATTTTGAAAGCCATTTTTATAGTAAAGACCAACTAGTTTCATTCCCGTTTATGGTTAAGTCTGTTTCCTAAGGGTTGGGCTATGCACCACCTATAACCTTAACTACAAAAATGGTTCTGTATTGTGGTTCCAGGAGACAACAACCATGCTTTTGTTTCAAAAGGTTATTATGACCACCTTGTAACCATGTCCTTGTTTATGACCAACTTGTCCTGCTTATGTTCTGCCTGTGTACCCCACCTATTTGCCTGCCAAACCCCCCACTTGGAAACCCCCTTTCTCTTGGGCCTTGAAAGCTTTTATCTTTTCTACGTCCAATGCTGATCTCCTGAAACTTTAGGGAGGACAGCCTGTATACATGCTTGTTTTAATTAATTTGGCCACGTTTTGGTCAGTGGTCGTTCCCCTCGAATCTGTGGGACTAACAGAAGCTACTTTAGTGAGGATTGAAAGATGCGCTTATCTATGGGTGTAATGATACCTCATCAGGAGTTGGTTTAATGCTCTGTCTATTTAGCAAAAATAATTGTAGTAGGCTCTTCCCTAGAGCCCATGACCTACTTAGCCATGGGATCTTGGCCTTTTTAATACCAAACATGAGTTCCATTTTATGAAGCAGGTCTTAAATCCAATCAGAAAATGGTTGATTATTCCCATTATATATGTGCCACTGTTATATATCTTACCAGGTCAGTCTTTATTATAGCCCACAGGGTTCACAGATGAATCAGAGCAATGACTGTGAATCTCATTTGGTATTTTGGATAGCATCATTGAGCACAGGAAGCCAGCCAGTTGGATTAACGCTTCCAGGCGGGGTACTAGTTTGATTTCACCATGACTTGTGACTATGTGGTATCACTCGAAATGGGGTCTCACCATCAAGTTCTGGAGGGTAACCAAAATTAGAGATAATAGACTATAGGTTTTTTTTGGAGGGGGGGTGCTATGGAATCCCAATGTCTAACAACTCCAAAAGAAGTAACCTATTCCTGACCCTGGGCATTGCATTTGGTAGCCTATGCAGTCGAGGAGAGGCATCTCTGTCTATATTAGGGTAACTCTATTTAACCTCTTTTATATTTATGTATATGCATATATTTTAGGGGATAGGCTTCCAAATGAAGTTTTCAAAGGTCTCAAGTTATCTTGAATAACACTAAAGACTGTTGAAAATTTTTAATTTATTTACATTTATTATGAGGGCAGCAAGATGCAGAGTGCATATGGAGGTCAGAGGATATTTGTAGGAGTCATTTATTTTTTTCCTTCCACCAGGTGGGTTGCAAGGATGGACTTCAAGTTCTCAGGCATGATGACAGGTATTTTGACTTGCTGAGCCATTTCCCTGACTCCAAATGTGTGCGTCTCTCTTCTGTTCCGTGTTCTAGAATGACATGTGCTTTAATAAAATGGTAATAACTGAAAAGTGTTCTTGGGTTCTGTGAGTTCTTGTCATAAAACTTCAATCTGAGAGGGAGACTTGTGGAAATTTCTGAATTCTTGTATCCTTTGGACAGAAGAGTGGGTAACCTATACATCCAGCACTTTCTCCTGACAGTCTTGAGGAATGAAGCCTTTACACCTGTTGAATCTAGGGTCAACTCCAGGAATTTGATGTCATAATAGTTTGAATTATTTTCAGTGTGATAGAGTGATATTGGAAAAGACACTATTTATTTGGTTGTTGTAAGGAAAACCAAAACCTACTAGTTAGAGATCTGAATGAACATCCAAGTTCATCTTCTTGTTATTCCACAGAAGATGACAATTTTTGCCACTAATATAAGAGAAGGACTTCCCAATGCTTCTTCCCCTTCTCTGTGTACTGCTGTCTCAGGCAGCTCAGTGTAAAAGGGCTCACTTTTAGCCTATCTCTCCCCAAATTTATGAAGATAATAGATTATCCTTCAGCCAGCTCCTGGACTCTTCCTCTCTTTGAAGTCTCAGTGTGCTCTCTGCTTCATGTGTCTGGAGGAAGAGCTGAAGAATTCTACATCACATTATTGGGACTTAGGGGTTAATGAAGTTGTAGGTGGTGAGGAATGGGGCAAAGGAGAGATCAAGGGACAGACTCTGAAATGACCTGGGCAATGCTCATTTGTGAATTCCTTAAGTAAACCCCACTTGCTGCCATTAATGTATCCTCACACCAATCTCTCCACTGGGCACATTGAAGATACACTGTTGTAATACCTGGTTGATAGAATAGAGGAGAGGAAAGGAATAGGGACTGGCACTACTGGCTTATGGATAGAGAACAGGGCACTGACTCTGTATGCTGGGAATGTTTGTGAATCTTCTGGCATTTACCCCCTTTCTTTGCAAGAAAATAGAGACTTCCACCAGAGTTGAGTACTTAAAGCTCCTCAGTAGTATCTTTCTGCTCCAGCTACAGCCATCTGGTTTTTACCCTCCCTATTCTGCCTAGAAATATTTTCAGCAAATTAAAAGAAAAAAAAAAGCGATGTAATTACATTACCCTGTTTCCATGCAGGAGGTGGGGACAACGGGAAAACAAGGCATAAAAGAGTCAATTGCCATGGCATATCTTAAGGACTACAGACTCGCACACCTGCTGGGGATTAAGCAGAAATTATCACTTGCTGATGCCCTTTGCTTTCCCTGATACAAGCCATTTTCCTGAAAGGGGGAAAATAGCATCAATTCCAGAGCTGTCTCTCCCAGCTACAAATGTTGTAATCAGAATAGCAGCAGGCAGGCTTAGTTCCCTCAACTTCCCCCACACTCAAAACAGCATGAATTTATATTCCTGGGGCTGTCTGACTTCCAAGCAGAAGGGTAAAGTGCAGTTGAAAAATCTCAGCAAGAGAGACACATTTTCTATTTACCTAAACCCAGGTTGGACACCTCTCTGATGATGAGTTCCCTACAGGTTATAAGGCTTTGACAAAGGTCACCTCATAGATTCACCTCAACACAAGACACTCCTTACATTGCATGTCCTCTTTCTCTTATAGTTAAAGAGAATTCATTTTGATTTGAAATCCAAAATAGAAGACTATCAGAAAGCATTAGCTTAGAATGCGCAGGAACAAGTGGTACATTTCTTCTGATTGGTGCTTTAGGGAACCCTGGGGGAGAGAGATATGAGCTAGCCTGGCCTTTCATGGAAAGAGATGCCAAAGACAGGGTTTCACCTGGAAGTCAAAGTCAAAGGGGGTGAAACGGAAAGATCTGTGGAGGCAGAGCAAAAGTACCAAGGTGCTGAGTTCTAGAAGCTAGGGAGATATGTAGGGAATAATCATATTATTATTATTTCTTAGTGGTGCTTGATGATCTGATATTGTCATTATGAAGAATTTAATGAATATGTTACATAATAAATGGTTTATTTCTTCTAAAACCAGGACAAATACAAAAATAGTTGCTGGTGGCTGCTTTTGTTACTCATGGTTCCACACTGTCTCATATTTAATTAAGGGAGAGATAGACAAAGATGTATTGCGAAAATATGACCTAAGTGTGTAGATCTAGTACTACATAGGTTAAATTATATTACTGCTTCAGCTAGCTGAACAACAAGAAGAGGGCATTTTAAATGAAGTCAGTTGGATTGGAGATGCTGTCATGGCCAATCAGGAGACTGGGCTAATACAATACTTAAAGAACCATTATTCAAAGGCAAAGGATACCTCTAGGTAATTCAGTAAGTATCACTATGTAATACTTACTGAATGTTCAATATGATCAAGGAATTATAGACATACAAAAGCAAATGAAGGTAAGGTAAGATTCTTCTATCTAAGGAACTTATATTTGAAAGAGTAGAAAAATACATGAAGCCACCAAGAACAGGAAAATGTATAACATTCTGTTCTATATAAATACTGTAGGGATCTAGAGATGGGCTGGATCTCTGGATGATGTCAGTAGAAAAAGCAACCCGAGATAGTTATCAAGGTCTGGACAGTTGAGGAGAGTGGGAGAGCTTTTTGGGGAGGCATTGAATAGCAGAGAGTGGCTTAGCACAAGAGGCGTGATCTGAATAAAGACATAAAGGGAGACTCATGTGGAAGCATTGTGAGTGTGGTCCCCAGAGCAGGATAAATAGTCTGCCTCCTCTGATCTGAGGAGCAAAGAAACTATAATAATTTACTTTGGATGACAAGAATGCGCATGATTTGAGGCCATACTGGGAAAAGCGATACACCCAAAGGACTAATGTTTCTTCTACTATTGACCTTCCACGTGTCTGCGGACAAGGTCTTGAAGGCTGAGCTTCGGAGTGCTGAGCAATCGATGACCGGGAAGTATGATGGATGGGAGAGAGGGAGGGAGTTGGTGGCAGTAAGAAATTTCGGGAGGCAGAGGCAAGCAGATTTCTGAGTTCAAGGCCAGCCTGGTCTACAAAGTGAGTTCCAGGACAGCCAGAACTATACAGAGAAAGCCTGTCTCAAAAAACCAAAAAAAAAAAAAAAAAAAAAAAAAAAAAAAAAAAAAAGAAAGAAAGAAATTTCAAATTTCAGATCGGAACAGTTTGATCCTGACACTGGGTTAGAAGAGTTCATGGCAAAAGAGGATCGTTGCCATTTTTCAACTAAGTAAATTAATAAGAGACCAGTGTTATTTAAAGAAAATTAATTTGGCAGTGAATAATATCATACATCAGAAAAAAAGAAAAAAAAAGCATAATAAAGCCAGTTATTAAGCTATATAATAACTCAAGTGGAATAGATATACTCCTTTGTTCCTAAGAACTACTAAGAAATTTAAGAGGGTTTTTTTGTTTTGTTTCGTGTTGTTGTTGTTGTTGTTGTTGTTGTTTTCCCTAAAGGTCAGAGCATTACTTTGCAAACAGACTGACTAGGAGAGAAATTTGAACTAGCCAAGGTAACAAGAATTTCTTTCTTTCTTTCTTTCTTTCTTTCTTTCTTTCTTTCTTTCTTTCTTTCTTTCTTTCTGTTTGTTTTGTTTTTCAGGACAGGGTTTTTCTGTAGAGCCTTGGCTGTCCTGGAACTCACTTTGTAGACCAGGCTGAACACGAATTTAGAAATCTGCCTGCCTCTGCCTCCCAAGTGCTGGGATTAAAGGCATGTGCCACCACGCCCTGCCTAGGAATTTCAATCTCTCACAGAAACAATAAAAGCTCACTGGCGAGTCTCCCTGAGATTTGCATCTATCTCTGACTCTACAGAGCCTTTCCTGTTTCCACTTTTATCTTCTTATGGTCCTAAGAAAGCAGAGTACATTGCCATACAAACAATCCTAGGAGAAACACAGGCTCAATGCATCTTCTACAGTTTCATGTGACACAAACCTTCATAAGGAAATGAAGACACAAAGAACAGTTAGAGGCTGCCTCTGGGTGATCTTGAAGGTGATGTCTTTGGTGTTTCATCATTACAGGTAATGTGTTCTCTAATATTCAGTAGATGCCTTTGATAAGGACTGGCAGATTTTCTTCTTGACTAACACATAAAGCATTTATATTTAATTGCTATCAATGTCATGAGTGATTTTATTCTATATAAAGATATGGCACAGTGGTACAGTACTTGTCTAACTGGTGCCAGATTCTGAGTTTGATCCCTAGTATGACAAAAAGGAGGATTAAAAAAAAAACTATTCTGCAATTCTTCCTGATAATATGAAAAATGATTTCTTTCTTATATTGCCTGAACCTTTAAAGCATTGTCGTGCATGTTGTAATATTAACTAACACACAGGAAGCTGATGCAGGATTACAAGTTCGAGGGTGACCTGGGAAGATAAATTTGAAGGTGACATGCTCTGTTTTTTAAAAGAATGGAAGGAAGGAAGGAAGGAAGGAAGGAAGGAAGGAAGGAAGGAAGGAAAATCAAGAGGCCAGCATGGTGTTATGTACCTGTTATCTCAGAATAAATTCACGGCAAGCCTGATCTACAAAGTTAGTTCCATGCTAGCCAGGACTACAAACAACAAAATTATGGCTCTAAAACAATCTACCTGTCATACAAAGTACAAACCCAGACTGGTAATGCTACAGTAGTATTTCCCTACATAGATTGTCAATATGTTTTGTTTAGAGTTTTGATACATATCCTTAAAAGTGATATTGAACTATAATTTTCCTTTCTTATACTTTCCTTAGCAAATTAAACCTATTCTATCCATTTACACTGTAAAATACTTTGGTTAATAGAACAAGGATTTATCTGTAGTTTACTTGTTTGTGAAAGAAAACATCTTTTTTTTTTCCCCTATTGGATGCTTTGACATAAGCATAACTCAGCTATGAAACTCAATTACTTACAATGAAACACATCAATTAAAATTTTAGAACCCAACAACTCTGTATTTATTTATGTTGCTCACTACATTAGTTACAATTCTGTATGATTTTGTCACACATGTAGTCTATGTAGTTAATGCTATCTATACTCAAGACACTGAACAGTCCTATCGGCATAAACCTAAACAGGCTGGGCTGGAGAGATGGCCCAGAAGTTAAGAGCATTTGCTACTCTTACAGAGGACCAGGTTTGGTTCCCAGTACGTATATGGCAGCTCCAGAGGATCCATCACTGTGGAGCAGTGGGCTGTGCACCGACAACCTGGTCCCTATCAAAGGTCTGGAACTCCAGTGACCCTATGGGTGGTGATTTCCACCTGCATGGGACGGCAGGTGTTCGGCCACGCCTACTGGGTCCCTGCCTCCTGGGTCCCTGGCTCCTGTCCTGTAGATAAAGCCTCCCACCGTCCCCCACAGAGAAGTATGTGGCTATAAGTCAGGTAGGAGCAGCACCAAGCCCTCCCACATGCAAATAAGTTTTCCCCAAAGCTCTCAGACCAAAGCAATGAGAATTTTGGGGTGGGTAAGACCCTTACCCACCCCAAAACTGTATATAAGAATCCTATCCGGGAGGATGAAAAATGTGCAATAACTACTCCATCATCTGAGCCTTCTGTCCAAAGAGCTTTAACACTTGCAAAGAGATCTGCTCTCCCGAAATGCTGCCTGAAGCTCCACCACACTCCTCACTGGCTAGTTGACCTCTAGTTGGCCCAGCCCTACCCGACTCAGTGCAGGACATGCAGGGCAGCATGGAGTAGCAGAGTGACCTGGAAGGCACAGCAGAGACGGAGGTGGAGTCACCAGCAGCAGCAGAAGCAGGGGAAGCGACCTCCCCTACCTGCTTCCACTCACTTCCCTTTGCTGGAACTCTCGCGGGGTGGGGGTGGGGGGCAGAGATCTCTGTGGAAAGCTTCTGGTACACAAGCCCACATACCATCCTCTACTGGACCCATGAGCACTGTATGCACATGGTGTACAAACATACAAGCAGGCAAAAACACCTATAAACATAAAATAAAACATCTTTTTCTTTAAAGATGACCAGAGAACTGGATGCACTCAGCTATGGTTCATCCCTTCGCCAGCTCAACCTTACTATGCTTTGATGGTACGTGGTATCGAGCCTCCATAAGACCAAGGGGCCTTTGTCCCAGTGATGCCTGATAAGGCCATTCTCTGCAACATATCCAGCTGGAGCCATGGGTCCCCCTTTGTACTCTTTGGTTGGTGGTTTAGCTTTGCAGGTGGAGGGGATCTGGTTGGTTGATAATGATGGTGTGTGGCAATTATTTAAAAGGACTAAATTCAAGAATGTCCTGTTTGAAGAATTCAAACAATGCAATGTCATTGGAACCTTGTCACTGCTACCTTTGGCTTCATTGCCAAGCAGGCTCTCTTACATAAAGTCCTTTCTGGCTCCTCCCATCTACCTTGTTAGTAATTCCAGAGTAAGTAGTTGGGGCCTCTTAACCTTAGTCTGCATGCTAAACAATAAGTGTATACTTATTCATCCATGGCATGACGGCCTTGATTATCCAGACTCTGTTCAGGTCATTCTCTGTTGTGTTCAAAATGGCGCTCCCTATCTGTATTCCCTCTGACCAGAATTCCACAAGGGAAGCAAGGCAGTTCTAACAGTGAAAGAAGTTGAGAAGAAGCAGAACCAGCAAGCATCTGTGACAGCACTGCCTGGCTGCTCAGTCTCCTGAAGAAGCTGAAGGCTTACAGGTCACTTTCGCTGAAAAGATTCCCGGTTGCTCAGTTTTGAGCCCCGCCTCTCCTAATATTTCAGATGTGTCGGGTATAATCGGAAACCTCACTGTCACACCATATTAATCCAGCTACACTCAGCTAAGTTTCTTCCTACCCAACCATCTCTCTGGATTTAGATATTGCAGATTAAATTCAGCCTCCTAAATATAAAAGTGCATAAACCTTCACAAGTCCTGTCTTTCCCCATCCAAGCCCTGACAAGTATTCCTTTGAAAAGTCTCCACCACCTACCAGCCTGCCTCCCTCTTCCTTCCTTCCTTCCTTCCTTCCTTCCTTCCTTCCTTCCTTCCTTCCTCCCTCCCTCCTTCCCTCCTTTCTTTCTTTCTTTCTTTCTTTCTTTCTTTCTTTCTTTCTTTCTTTCTTTCTTTCTTTCCTTCTTCTTCCTTATTTTAGGGCAACAGTCTTTCCCACTCTAAACTTCACTTTCTCTATTCCATACATAGTGCTTTTCAAAATATTGTGAAATTTCCAATCAATTTTTTCTATTGTTTAGAGAAGCAGTCCAAAAACACTTGGCCTGCTATTTCAAGATCAATTGCAAACTGGCTCCAAAACACTTTTTACCATCTCCTGGATTGTTCTTTGATTATGTAAACCTTCCGATCCAGCCAACCAATACATTTGCCATTCCCCATACACATTGTGTTTATTTGAACCTCCTCTTGTGCTGTGGTACTTCCCAATTCCCTTGCCTTGAGTGTTTTCTTTATTCTTCTCTCCTTGTCTTAGGCCAACCTCCATTCTCCAGAACCCCTTGATTTGCCTGTTTTATTTTTGTAATTTCAACAACTTGACACTTCCCCCCTTGAAGCACTCATGTCAAATTGATCCACTACTCATTTAGTAACAAAATATGGGCCTTCCTCTTCTCCAGTCCATAGTCATGTAAGTCAGTGTGATGTCACAAGCCAAGTCAGCTCTACTCAGAGCTTCCAAATACTCTCTTCTAAAGCTGGTCGTATCACAAATGGTCTAGACCTAAAGCTAGTGTTGTTACCCAAAACTTTAAGCCTGGAGTGGATAGATTTGTACGCCAATGAGGTCATTGCATTACAACTGTTTGATGTTCCCTAAAGTAATTGGCATGGTCTGTGTCCCTGAATTTCTGCTTCAATTATATTTTCAGATTGTTAGATTCTTATGGAAAATGGAAGCCCCATTTCAAATTGTAATCTACTCCTCTATGACCTCAGAACCTTATTGAGTTCTTCTCAACCTGCTTCCCTGTCTCCTGGCTGCTGACAGACTCACCCCCGATAGACTCCTCTCACAGATATTGTGTAGTGCTGTTTACCCTTTCCATTGGGGGGGGGGGGCAGAGAGACTGGAGTCCTCTTCAGCAAGACCTGTTCCATTTGTCTTTTTATACACAGCACTCAGTAGATACTAGGTAAATGAGTCACACCGGATTTTTGTTTGTTTGTTTTGCAATAAGACTTTATTTTGAATAATTTTAGATTTGCAGAGAGTTTACAAAAACAGTACAGAAAGTTCTTACAAACCATTTGTCCCAGTGGTACCTTCTCATATAGTTACAGTGTTCTTCTTAAAATGAAAAGAAAATAGTATTCAAGTAGTACAGACTTGGGATTTCATAGATCATTCAAAAGTGTTCTGTATTCTATACAATAATGGGTTTTGTTATGACATTTTCATGCATGCATTCTCTATCTCAACCACATTTACCCTCACTGCTTTCTCTTGTCCCCTTCCCATTTCCCCCTGATCCTCTTTTCAGGTCCTCTTACTCTTATGTGTTTTTTTGTTGTTGTTGTTCTCTCTCTCTCTCTCTCTCTCTCTCTCTCTGTTTGAAAGAGATGTGTTAATTAGGGTTTATGAGAGCATTGCTTATAGGAATATGGGTAACTTACCAATGTCTAAACTACTGATTTCTCTCCAGCCTCCATCCTAAAACTTGTATATTTCTATCAAGTATAATGTGATGTTTTTACCACCATAAAATTCCTAAACCAAATAGTTAATATAAATCTTGTCTCAGAGTCTTCATATTGTTCAGTAAGAAAGCTTAAAAATCTCCTTTCTTTCTTAGTACTAAAAAGTGCTCTGTAGGCTTCAGGAGATCAGAGGAGTCACTAACAAATATATCCACAATAACCATGTGAATTACAATAATAACCTGTGTAGCAGTCTCTGCCCATGGGTACAGTAGTAACAGGAATATTAAAGGGCAGCCAACCACTTTCTGATTAGATTTGAGGCTGGCTCCACAGGAGGAATTATGTGCCTTGTACTGTAAATCTGTCTAAGAACCTATGGTTGGGAGTTCACAGGTCCCAGAGGTAAACCTAACACTATTACTTTGATAAATGTGCATTTGAAGTCGATCCATAAATTAATATCTTTATACCATGGATTAATGCAAACCTTATTAGAGAACTCTCTTTGTGTAATGGACAGCTGTTAAATAAAGAAACAATAGATCAAAGGGCAGAGAATAAATATCAGTGGGGTTCTCAGCCACAAATGGAACATCTGCACCCTCTTCTCTCTCTCTCTCTCTCTCTCTCTCTCTCACTCTCTCACACACACACACACACACACACACACACACACACACCCCACACACAGAGGCTTGCAATCTATCAAGAAAGAGGGAGGAGAAAGACTAAGAGCCAGAGGTCGGGGGAACACTGGACTTGGCAGGAAGACTGAAGTCATGATGTCACAGCAGCAATGGCTGCCTACATAAGACCTGTATGAGATCAAGACAAACATTCTAATTTGGAGCAGAGAGGGCTCATGAGCCCCCACTCCTAACTGAGGGACTCAGGTGATGGTGCCACACTCATGAATATGTGAGTAGAATTCACTGAACTGAGTTATTTTAAAAAAGGATGTTGCCACAGACTGGACTCAGTCAGTTCCTCAACCTGCAGGAGAAGTCAGGGTTCTCAGGTGGACAAGGAGTCGGCAGGATGACAAACAGACATGGACATTAGAGAGAGTGCTGATCTGAATGTAATGTCTCAAAACGAGCATCAGACTTAAAACACAGAAGAAAAACAAGGAAGTTAGGCGATGCATCAGCCAAGGTACATCAAGGTGCATAATGGCTTACACATGTTATATAAAAAACAGATAAAACACACACATAAAAGTTAGCAGGAACCAGGCAGTGTTTACAACTGAGATAAGATCAGGCCTATCTAAAGTCAGCTATTCACAGGAACTAGGTGAAAGGGCTAATACACCCAGGTGCAATTCTAGTCTATTGTTTACCCCCCCACACCCCACCAGGGGTTCCTTAGTAAATACCTAATTATGCTATTCCTCTGGGCCTAGTGAAAAACATGCACAAGGTAAGTTCTAACCTTTTCATGAATAATACAATACTCTAGTTCCTCCTTAAACCACAACCTAGACCATTGTAAATTCCTGCATATGGGAGTGACTCAGATGTAATTCTAAGTTTACTTTGTTGAACTAGCCCTGAGATTTTTGGCTCTTATCCAGTAACATACTGTAAGAAAGCATGCAAGATCCTCCAACACTATCGCAGGGACAAATCTGGTTATGGGACACCAGAGACTCTCCAGGAGACAAGTTTCCATGAAACTTTTTGTCTCAGGACTGTAGCCAAGCTTTTAGACTTGCCATGCAGACTTCGCTGGAGTGGGTATGGCAGGATGTGAAGGGGGTGGAGATGGGGATGAAGTGAGGGTAGATTTGAGAAGAGTGGAAAGTGAATATGAGCAAAATATGTAATTCTTAAAAAATAAAAAAATTATTAAAAATATACTCTTTAAAAACATAGTACATTGTTATTAATTATAGTCAATATAAGTATAATAGGATCTCTTGGATAGATTCCTATTGTCTAACTAAATTTTGTATCCTTTGACCAACATTTCCTGAATAATTAGTTCTGGTAACAAGTGCAGTGATTTTGGAACTCCTAAACAAAACAATCTCCAAGAGGATGAGAAATCCCTGAGCATTTGGACCAAATTTTCCCAGTGTCTTCAGAAAAAGCCGCACAGACAGCCTTTAAGGGCCAGTTCTCCTCACCATAGTTCTAGTTTATCACACTTCAGGGTGAGGCATGCATTATGACACTAAATACTTTCATTTTAATTTGATATCTGTCTCATGACTCTAGAAGTGTAAAACACAACTAATTTCTTGAGTTCATTTATATCATATAACCTAGTCTCCTGAAAATGCCAGATATCAATTAAGATTTATCAATGATAACCTGGATTTTTCATTGCAAGTATAATTATAGAGTAACTTGAAACTTAAATGTATAAAAAGAAGTTATTCCTTTAAATGTACACAAAATGTAGTCAAATATTGATAAGCCAGAGGCACTTACTTATGAACATTTCTGCTAATCAATTTTTACTTCTATCTTACCCATTTTGCATTTTTTCTTAAACTTAATCAATAGCATGTTATTACATCTTTTCTTTTGTTAATGTTGTCATGTAAAGAATATTTTGTATCTTTCATTCAGATCGTAAAGTCAACATTGATTATTAAAGCAGTCATTTGACTTTAAAAGTTGCAATTAGACCCTAAAATTATTTTTACTTCATCTGGGTTAATATGAGAGACTTTGCTATGGAAACTGACTCTCAAGTGTCTGAAGATTGTGTCTGGAGAATGTGCTGTGCACATTCCTGAAGAAGGGCAAAAGGATTGAGTTCCTTTTGCATAAATCTGAAACCTGACTTGATATGAACATTTGAAGATGAAGAGTTACCATGATGAAGACAGTGGCCTCAATTACTATGTCACATATAACAAATTTGAGAAGCTAGTGGTGGTCTCTGCACCGGCAACTGGAAAAGTGAGAGATCCTGAGACTACATTTGCTGCTAGACTAGAAGTAGACATTCTCTGCTTTCTGCCAGACGTCCAGAACAGAGGCATCAGATAACTTCTTTCAACTTCCACTGAAGCGGTGAGAGGACAGAACAAGCGAACAGAAGGGTTTGGACCGTGTCTTCCTCTAATACCTAATACATCTTTTAGAATGCCCCCCTTGCTCGCCAGTGCCTTCAGGGAGCAGAAGGCCAAAGTTCTTCCCACCATGGAGTTAAGAGGACTCTCCCACCCTAGCTGTCTCCCTTTTGCTCTCAGAGTTTAAGATAGGACACCTCCATTTTGCGAGGAGGAGGAGAAATCGGTTCTTTTTTTTTTTTTTTAAACTTGTCTGTCTCCCAGTTTTTTAAGTATACATAAAGATGAATTCACTGACTACTTTGCTGGAACAGGTTAGCAAGAAAAGCTGTAGCATCATTAGGTAGAACCATCTTCAAAGAAAATGTGCAAGTCAGCTTCTGAGCCAGCACCTTAGTATGTGACTCTGAACCTTTCTTGACACCACCTGTTGCACCAGAATAACTAAAGCTCAAGAGTTCCAACCTCAGTTCAATGCCAGCTGCTGGTATTGCTTTATAATTATTTATTTATTTATTTATCTATTTATTTATTTATTTATTGTTTATTTTTTCTTTTTCTCTTTGATATTTTCTTTATTTACATTTTGAATATTATCCCATTTCCTAGTTTCCCCTCTGAAAATCCTCATCCCCTCCCTCTCGCCCTGCTCCCCAACCCACCCACACCCACTTCCTGGCCCTGGCATTCCCCTATACTGGGACATAGCGTCTTCACAGGATCAAGGTCCTTTCCTCCCATTGATGACCAACTAGGCCATCCTCTGTTACATATGCAGCTAGAGGCATGAGTCCCACCATCTGTTTTCTTTGATTGGTGCTTTAGTCCCAGGGAGCTCTGGGGGTACTGGTTAGTTCATATTGTTTTTCCTCCTGTGGGGCTGCAAACCCCTTCAGCCACTTGGGTCCTTTCTCTAGCTCCTTCATTGAGGACCCTGTGCTCAGTCCAATGGATGACTGAGAGCATCTACTTGTGTATTTGTCAGGCACTGGCAGAGTCTCTCAGGAGACAGCTTTATCAGACTCCTGTCAGCAAAATCTTGTTGCCATATGCAATAGTGTTTGAGTTTGGTGGTTGCCTATGGGCTGGATCCCCAGGTGAGGAAATCTCTGGATAGTCATTCCTTCACTCTGCTTCATACTTTGTCTCTGTAACTCCTTTCATGGGTATTTTGTTCCCCCTTCTAAGAAGGATGGAAGTATCCACACTTTGGTCTTCCTTTTTCTTGAGTTTCAATTTGTTTTGCAAATTGTAACTTGGGTATTCCAAGCTTCTGGGCTAATATCCACTTATCAGTGAGTACATAAAAAATACTTTTATTTGCATCTTCTAAAGACCTAAACATTTAAAACCCATTTTGGGAGACACTGACACTGAACTCACAATCCTCCTGCCTCAGCTTCCTAAATGCTATGGTTATACCAACATGTCTGGTAGGACCTAAACACATTAATTCTAGATGTTTTGGTCATTATTTCTTTAAACAGTTCTTGGGCAGATTGTCCAAGACCTTTCTGGTTAAAAAAAAAAAAAAAGTCAGTACATTTCCATTAATTTGTACATGGGATCACTTTATCTCATTAATATATTTTCCTCACATAATTATAAGTACTTATGAAAATAACATTTGTCTTCATTTTCTCTTTGCCCCTTCCCTTCTTTTCGAACACGTTCTTTCGAAAATCAAAACCATTGATGAGAATGTCTTTCTAACGGCTATCACTCAGTCTCTCCTTGCTTTCAGACTTCTCCCTTGCCTGCTCCATATACCTCACCTCATACCTTACTTACAGCTTAAGTTTTGCACTTTGTTATTATAAATGCAATAATGTTTCACAAGGAGTGCTTTTCCTGCAAATGTGTCCTTTTACTCTTAGATGCCTCTGAGACAACGCACAGTTGACTCTTCAGATGTTACTCTGCCTTTCCTTTCTGAGACAATACGTGCACAGCATACATCCCGTTTCTTTGGAGATGCCCCCTCCATGTCTGCTCACTTTACCTTATCCCACTCTTATTTGTACACATGCGCTAGCACTTAGAGTGCATTTACGTCCATTTCTTTTCTCTGTACACTTACTCCTGCCTGGATACTCATCTGTTCTTAAGGCTTTATTAGCAAGTTTTGACATCTAGCTTCTAATATTTTCTCTCTCTCTCTGATTAATTCCAATCCAGCCCGATATTTTAAATGGTTATATTCTATCAAAGGTAAGGAAAAAAAGAAAACTCTTAGATTAGGAAATCAGAATTCATCGCTTTCATTTCTTTTCTTATTTCTGTATTTCCTTTTGTTTTTCTTTCTTCTTTTGTGGTGCTAGGAACTGAATCCACAAGGATACCATATATGCTTGGCAGTGTTGTGACACCCACTGTATCCTTAATCATTTTTTACTTTTAAGTTTAAGACATGGACTCACTGAGATGCTCGAATTGTCTGTGAATTCTTTTGTACTTTAAAATGGCTTTCTTGAATTTGTAATTCTCCTAACTCAGCCTCCTATATGGCTGGGATCACAAAGCCTGAGCCAACTGTGAATCATCTTCTATACTTTTCTCCTGTCCTACTGCAAGCAGTTTAGAAGTCTACTTTAAATTGGACCAAAATTTTGGGACCACGAGAGCTGAGGAGCATGTGTGTGTTGTGTGTGTGTGTGTGTGTGTGCGCGCGCGCATGCACACACGTGTGAATCTGTCTGTCTCTGTGAATATTAGCACATATTCATCCATACAGATTCTCTGTTAAGAACACAAAACTATCTGAAGCCTAGAAAGAGAAATCAGAAGACTAAGAGGTAAGCACACAAACTCAAAATGAGGAAGTCATGTGAGAATACACTGAAGAATATAATGATGTCAACCTGACCAGGGATGGGCATTCAAGCACTTTTATAAATCATCAGCCTGCTTATAATCTGGAAAGAAATTCTGAAGCATCTTTAATATGTAAATTCAGGCTGGGGATGAACCTGCTCTGATAAGAAGCAGTGTTGGATTTGTATGTGCAAGACCCTAGGTTCTATCTTCAGAATTTTAAAATAAAAGTAAATAAATGATATAAATCCACCTACTTTATAACCCAGCAACTTCATTTCTTCATATATCTTTCTGAAATATTATTTATATTCTCAGATGAAGAAAAAGAAGGCAAGCATCTTAACACTTTCACTGAAGTAGTATGAATATACTATTAAGTACTAGAAATAATCTAAATATCTGAACTAGGGAAACAGTTTCAGTAACTACATCTATTATTCTAGAATAATATGCAGAATTACAATATAGAGGTACATGGATATTAATGCTGATGCTTCTTTGAACTCAGTGTTGAGAAATCAAAAAGGACAATCTCCAGAATGATAGATAACCTAACAGTTCCATAAAAATCCCACTCACACATAGACATCAAAGCATTGTATGGTTTCTCAGGAAGGTCTGTGCATAGAGTTGCCTACTCAAAGATGTACAAGACTTAGTAGTAAATTTTTAAGAAGAGAAGATTGAGGCCAGGATAGGAAGGACTTATTCTGACATGTAACTATTATTGTGTGGGCTATGAGAATGGGGAAGAGGGGGCAGAGAATGAGAGAGTGAGAGAAAGAGAGAGAGAGAGAGAGAGAGAGAGAGAGAGAGAGAGAGAGAGAGAGAGAGAGAGAAGGAGGGAAAGACTGGGTAGTAAATAGCCAGAATACGTCAGTGCATACACATAGGTCAAAGGACAACTCAGGCTCAGGCTCTGTAGACAGCCTTTCCCCACAGGATTGTTCCAGTATGTTTTGACTTGGCAGTCTCACAAATGTCCTTAAAGGTTGCCAGACAAGGTTAGTGAGGCCAAGAGGTTTACAAAAAAAAAAAAAAAGAGTCAGCAAAGAAGTGGTGGCTGGCAAATGGCTAGTGTGGTGTGACACAGACCAGGTTTAAGCCAGAGCTGCAATTGGCTAGGAAACATTCAATCAAATGGACTGGAGGTTTCAGTAGAACCCACAGACAATGCATCCTGCCAAAGCTGACAAAGGGATACATATCTAGGGTACCTCATTTCCAATAGGAAAGTCTCTGTAGAGTCAGAGCTAGACGCAAATCTCAGGGAGAACTGCCAGTGGGATTTTTCTCCCTTTGGGTCTGTGGATTGTAGCCTGGTTCTTCTTCTTCTTCTTCTTTTTTTTTCTTAGATATTTTCTTTATTTACATTTCAAATGTTATCTCCCCTTTTCTGGTTTCCCCTCTGAAAATCCCCTATTCTCTCCCCCTCCCCCTGCTCCACAACCCACCCACTCCCACTTCCTGGCCCTGGCATTCCCCTATACTGGGGCATAGAACCTTCACAGGTTCAAGGGCCTCTCCTCCCATTGATGACCTACTAGACCATCCTCTGCTACATATGCAGCTGGAGCCATGGGTCCCTCCATGTGTTTTCTTTGATTAGTGGTTTAGTCCCAGGGAGCTTTGGGGGTACTGGTTAGTTCATATTGTTGTTCCTCCTAGGGGGCTGCAAAACCCTTCAGCTCCTGGGGCACTTTCTCTAGCTCCTGGGGACCCTGTGCTCCATCCAATGGATGGCTGAGAGCATCCACTTCTGTATTTGTCAGGCACTGGCAGAGAGTCTCAGAAGACAGCTACATCAGGCTCCTGTCAGCAAGCTCTTGTTGGCATCCACAATAATGTTTGAGTTTGGTGGTTGTCCTGTTACCTTGGACAGTTCAGAGTTTTCTTCTAGTCAGTCCTGTTTGCAAAGTAATGTTCTGACTTAAAAAACAAAACAAAACAAACAAAACAAAAACAAACCCCCAAACCAAACAACAAAAACAAACAAACAAAGAAACAAACACAACAACAAACCCTCAAATTTCTTAGGAACCTGGAGAGGAGGGGGAGGTATCTAGTCCACTTGGGTTATTACATAGCGTAATAGCTGGCTTCCCTGTTGCTTTTTTCTTTTTTCTGATGTATGATATCCCTCACTGCCAAATTAATTTTCTTTAAATAATTTTTTATGTATTTGATAATATATAGTAAAAGAAACTTGTCATTATTACCTTCTAGTCTGCACTTCCATGTTTTTCAATACATTTAACGTTTTTGTTTGAAAGACACTGGGAAAGATTAAAATGTCACATGACTGCAGTGAGAGAGAAACAAGGATGGGCTAGTTGAGCCAGTATTCTCTAGCCCATGTGGTAAAAGTCTCCACATCTTTAGTTAGAGTGATCATTTCCAGCTGATCAAATGTCTCATCCCACTGCCTGGTAAGGGGTCACTGTCAGTTTTCTGACTGTGATATGGAGAGTGCACACATGTTAAGAGATGTGTACATTCTCCATATCCATATTTTTTTTCTTCAGGAACTGAAATTCTCATAAAACCCAACCACTATTCTTGCCACTAATTGCCCTTTAAAAAGTTTTTGTTTATCAAAGGCAGGAACTCTCTCATTCAGAGACAGAGGTCAAACAAGTGTTGGAGAATCCCTACCCACAAGTTTAAACAAATGCTTTCCTCCAGTTATACCATTGAAGTATTAGTAATTTGTTTAGTACAGGTCTCTCATGCTGTCATCTATGCACAGGTATTGAAAAGGTCAGGTAAATATGATTGAACAGAATCCTGTACCCACTCACATGCTGGCAAAAATTGTTCAAGTATTAGGATTGAAAGAAAGAAAGAAATCCTATAAGTCCAAATATGGGGAAAATAGGCCAATTGCCAAATAACAAAAATATGACTTTAGATTTCTCTTTTGCAGTGTTAAATACTAAAAGACAAGAGAGGTTATTGAGTCAAAATTTCAAATTTATTCTCATTTAAGGTGGCTTTTATATATGAAGTAAAAGACATTTAAATATAGTAGAAGACATTCTTGTTAATAAATTTTTGATAAACAAAGGAGATATGAATACTGCAAAAGTATGAAAACTACAGAAAAGCCAAGCATGATTCATTCTCATCACTCTTCTTATTTACCTCATTGTGAACGAGACAGTATTGATGTAAACATTGTGCAACCAGATGTGTGTAGAGTGACAATTTATAATGCAAAAATAATGGAGACAAGCACTGAAATCAGCCCAAGCAAAGCCAAATGTAAGTGATGTGGTGATGTGGTTCTTAACATATCCTCAAAGAAGTTACATAGTATAAATTGATAATAATCCACTGCTTTGAAAAGCTGAGAAACAGGGGCAGGTGGATGTAGATATGCCACAATAAATGCAAGCCAGTAGCAACAACAATAATTAATCACTGATAATGTTCAGAAATGCTAAAGTGTATATCTTACTCTACATTGGTTTTATTTCAATTTTTATGTTCTCTATATTATTTAAAATTTCTGAGTCCATCCAGATGCTTCTGTTGGCCATTTTCTGCCATGTCATGGACCTCAATAAGTGAATTTAAATGTTATTTACTATTGAGTCAAGAAAGCAGTGTATGATAAGTAATGGACTTTAAAAGAACTTCCAAGTATGGAAAATTTTTAAATAAAACGTCAAATTTCTAGTAAATGGAGTGAGACATTTTTGACTCATGTAATATATGATAATTATAACTGGACATTTTAAAATACAATAAGTCAAAAACATCAGAAAGCATTTGAAATGGAGGAAAGACTTTTTTTTCTTGAAAAAAATTACACCAGGAAGGAGTAAAGATTGTATAGTTGTGGCTTAATTTGTGAAGGGGGTTGGCCTGATGGGTTTCTCCAGATGTAGGTGCATGTAATTAGAAAACCCTAACTAAGCCGGGCGTGGTGGCCACGCCTTTAATCCCAGCACTCGGGAGGCAGAGGCAGGTGGATTTCTGAGTTCAAGGCCAGCCTGGTCTACAAAGTGAGTTCCAGGACAGCCAGGGCTACACAGAGAAACCCTGTCTTGGAAAAAAAAAAAAAAAAAAGAAAACCCTAACTATAAATCACAGCCTTATCAACTCAAGGTATCCCATTACTTCATGGCGAAAAAAATGTGGTGGGAAAATTAAGGAGAAAATTCTTCATGGAATAATTATAATGAATAAGGTCCCACATCTAAATATGAAGATTGCTTAAATTTCTGAATTTCTCCTATGTTTTTAAGAAAGGCAGTATCTGAGGATGATGGAGTATCTGGTAATTGCTGATGTGTGCTTAGAGAGAAGTGAAATCTAGGATGAGCTCTCACACATTGGTATCATGACTGTCTAAATCTCTAGATGATCTCTATGTTACACAGGTACAGGTATACACCAATAACAAAGCTAATAATTTTGGGGATCAATGCAAACCATAAGATTATACATCAGAAGTTACCTAACAGAGAGAAGACAAACTCTGCAATTTTAACCCAAGCAGAGTAGCCAGTAAGGCAAAAGGGCAATTTTCATATCAACACAGTATAATTATAAGTCATTGCAACATTAATATCATCTCTAGTTTTCAACCTCACATAATTAGACATGCAAAGAAACAAGAACCATTTCACAGGAAAAGGTGGGATCTCAAGTGAGTTCAGATGTTGGTTATCAGAGACCAAAAACTTAACAAAGAATTAGAGAAAATATTATAATATGCTAATAGATTTAGAGAAAATGAACTGAAAATAAAAGACCTTGCTTAGTTTGAAATTTCCAGTTCTTTCTTATTTCTTGAAAACTTTAGAATAAGTTTTCCACTTTCTGCATAAAAGCTAGCATCAATTGGTCAAATTGTATTGAATTTTAATTTAAAGATCAATTTAGATAGCCTTAAAAATATTAAACCTTCAATTCTACACACACAGAATAGCTCTCCATTTACTTACAACCTCATTGTTTTTCTACCAGCAACTCTTTGTTGTGGTTGTTGACGTACAAAACAGCCAGGCCTTTTAAAGTTATTTATATAGTTTTGATCTTTTGAGTCCTATTTTGACTTGAATTTTCTTACTATGATTTTCAGATTGACAGTTGGTAGTAAAGTACTATGATAGATTTCTGTACATATTCCTGTGTACCGTGGTTTTGCTGAACTAGTTTATGAATTCAAACACATATATGTATTTACCTTTCCTTTTTATTGGATATTTTATTTATTTACATTTTAAAGTAATCCCCTTTCTTGGTTTCCCCTCTGCAAACCCCCTATCTCATTCCTCCTCCCTCTATGAGGATGTTCCCCCACCCACCTACTCCTATCTCATTGTCCTGGCATTTCCCTACACTAGGATATCAAGCCTTCACAGGACAAAGGGCCTTTCCTCCCATTGATGTCAGATAAGGCCATCATCTGCTACATATGCAGCCTGTGCCATGGGTCCTTCCATGTGCGCTTTGGTTGGTGGCTTAATCCCTGGGAGTTCTGGGGAGTATGGTTGGTTGATATTATTATACTTCCTATGGGGTTGCAAACCCTTTCAGCTCCTTTAGTCCTCCATTGGGGTTCCTGTGCTCAGTCCAATGGCTGGCTGGGAGCATCTACATTTATATTTGTCAGGTTCTGGCAGAGCTTCTCAGGAGACAGCTATATCAGGCTCCTGTCAGCAAGCACTTATTGGCATCAGCAATAGTGTCTGGGTTTGATGTGTATATATGGGATGGATCCCCAGGTGGGGCAGTCTCTGGATGACCTTTCCTTCAGTCTCTGCTCTACACTTTGTCCCTGTATTTCCTTTAGATAGGAGTAATTCTGGGTTAAAATTTTGGAGATGAGCAGGTGGCCCCATCCCTCAACCAGGGGCCTTGCCTAACCTCTGAATATGATCTCTACAGGTTCTCCCTTTGTTGGGCATTTCAGCTAATCTCATCCCTGTTGGATCCTGGGAGCCTCTTGCTTTCCTGACATCTGGGACTTGCTAGTAGATATCCCCAGTTCCCCATTCCCTATTGTTACACATCTCTGTTCAATTTCCTGATCCTCTGTGTATCATCTGTCTTCTCCCATACCTGATACTGTCCCCTCTTTCTCCTCCCCCCTCTTCCTCCCAAGTTCCTCCCACCCTCTACCTCCTGTGAGTATTTTGTTCCCCTTCTAAGAAGGACTGAAGCATCTACATCTTGGTCTTTCTTCTTCTTCAGCTTCATATGGCCTGTTAATTGTATCATTGGTATTCCGAGTTTTTGGGCTAATATCTACTTATCAGCGAGTACATACCATGTGTGTTCTTTTGTGACTGAGTTACCTCACTCAGGATTATACTTACTAGTTCCATCCAATTGCCTGTGAATTTCAGGAAGACATTGTTTTTAATAGTTGAGTAGTTCTCCATTGTGTAAATATACCACATATCCTGTATCCATTTGTCTGTTGAAGGACATCTGGGTTCTTTCCAGCTTCTGGCTATTATAAATAAGGCTGCTATGAACATAGTGGAGTATGTATCCTTGTAATATGTTGGAGCATCTTTTGGATATATACCCAGGAGTGGTATAGCTGGGTCCTCAGCTAGCACTATGTCCAATTTTCTGAGGAACTACCAAACTGATTTCCAGAGTGGTTGTACCAGCTTACAATCTCACCAACAATGGAGGAATGTTCCTCTTT
Organism: Mus minutoides; assembly: GCA_902729485.2. Lineage (NCBI taxonomy): Eukaryota > Metazoa > Chordata > Mammalia > Rodentia > Muridae > Mus > Mus minutoides. The sequence goes on along the minus strand of LR751435.1, from coordinate 95,232 downwards.
CCCCATATCTTCACCAGCATCTGTTGTCACCTGAGTTTTCGATCTTAGTCATTCTGACTGGTGTGAGGTGGAATCTCAGGGTGGTTTCGATTTGTATTTCCCTGATGACGAAGGATGTTGAACATTTCTTTAAGTGCTTCTCGGCTATTTGAATTTCTTCAGTTGCAAATTCTTTGTATAACTCTTTACCCCATTTTTAATAGGGTTATTCAGTTCTCTAGAGTATAACTTCTTGAATTCTTTGTATATATTGGATATTAGCCCTCTATTGGATGTAGTATTGGTAAAGATCTTTCCCCCAATCTGTTGGTTGTCATTTTGTCCTATTGACAGTGTCCTTTGCCTTACAGAAGCTTTGCAATTTTATGAGGTCCCATTTGTCGATTCTTGATCTTGGAGCATAAGCCATTGATATTCTGTTCAGGAAATTTCCCCGTGTGCCCATATGTTCAAGGTTCTTCCTCACTTTCTCTTCTATTAGATTCAGTGTATCACCAAAATACTCCTCCAGTAACTAGGTGAACCTGAACTCGAAACATGTTTCTCTATTCTTACCTAGCTAAACGTAGGAAGATGTACGACTGACGGTCAACTTGGTCGTGGTAAACAACTTTTACGACAGAAAAAAGGTGACCTACCAAAATCGAGGAAACAGTTTCTAGTTCACTGGTCTCCACACACCCAAGTGATGAGGGTCATGATTTTTATCACAATTGTTCTGTGACAGCTTCAGGTCAGGGATGGTGATTCCTCCAGAAGTTCTATTGTTAAGAATAGTTTTCATTAACCTGGATAGTGAAACTATTCTCAATAACAGAGATACTTATGTATTTACTTTTTAAAACAAACTTCTAATTAAAATTTTTTAGATTTACAGGATTATTGTGAAGATATAAAAAGACCTAGTTTATTTATTTGTATTTGATAACTTGGTATTTTCTACATGAGCAAAACCATATCTACATAATGAGTGTTAATTATATTTTTAAAATCTGATTTTATAGTAGCCACACCACACTACTTTCCCATTAATAGTGTGTTAGAGCTTCTTTCTCCACCTCCTCATCAACATTTGCTGTCATTTGTTTCTTGATGATAGTCATTCTAACTGTAATGATATGGAATTACAGAATAGTTTTGTATTTCTTTTATGGGTAAAGACATTGAACACTTATTAACTATTCAATTAGCCTATTTTTTAAACCAATTTATTTTTTCCTGATTAGTTTGTGAGTATCTATATTTTTATGAATTCTAGATATTAATTCGTTGTTGTACATGTAGATAGCATAATTTTTCTCTATTGACTTAAATATTTTAATACTCAATAATCTGTTAAAACGGAGGTGGTGATAAGGCCAGGCATATTAATTTATTGATGGTTTTATGGGAACATATTTAAAGTTAGTTTTGCAGAATTTTGCTGTTGCCTTAATGAAATAAGAAAGACCATTTCATTCCTTATTCAGCCACAAGTTTTTAAATAGTAACTGTTAACATTATCAAATATTTCTTGCACAATTTGCCACTAAGAACTTGATTTTCTATTTTAAGATATTTTACGGTGAAGAACTGATAGATTTTTGTTGTTGCAAATTCTTTTGATTGTTAAGGTAAACTAAGCAGTATTTACTTTTTTAATATGTATTAGATTTAGTTTAGAATTCTTTTTATAACCATGTTTACAGTAAGTTTATAGGTTTATATTTTTTGTTGCTTGATTTTGGAATTTTGTTTATGCAAACTTTACAAAATAGACTGTCCTGCGGTGTATAAATATTGTTGGCCTCTAGCTTTACAGGAGGGAGTTTTAGCCACTATCCAATCTTTTAATTTCATTTATTTGTTCAAGTTTTATTTTTCTTATTTTTTTCAAAGTTGGCACTTTGTATTCTTGATGTATCCATTTAATCCAAGTTCAATTGAGCAAATGTCTGGCTGGCAATATTCCAAGGGGTTGCAGCACTCCGGGGTAACTTATTGATTGCCTGGATGAATTCCATCAGGCCACAATAACTGTGTAAAATGTAACTCAATAGAAGCATTAGTTTTTTCACTTGCTCTGTTCTAAACAAACAAACAAACAAACAAACCCTCAAAATCTACAGAACAACATTTTAGGGTCAGTATGTTAGCTATAAGAAAGCTATGAATGAAGAATCTTGTGGTAAATCAGAAAACAAGTTGTGAATTGCCTGGCTCTTAAATAGAACTGAAAGAAGGAAATGGCATTTGGATTATGAGAGAGGCAGAAAAGGGCCCCAAAGATTACAGCTTAGTCTGGAAATAAAAGGACTGAGGCAAGGTGAAATGATGCAGAGTTCCCCAGGATAAGAACGGATTCTGTTTTCTCTTTTTGAAATCAGCACCAGGCACAAGTTATTAGATTAATGTATACTCAGGATGCCTCAGACAGAAAGGAATCAATAATTTCGATGTTAAAACATATGTACTTGAGGTTCTTAACAGGTGTCCTATTTTTCTGAAAAAAAGAAAAAAGAAAAAAAGAAAAGAAACGAAAAAAAAGGCGAGTTACTGCAGTGGAAAATATTTATTAAGCAAGATATGAAAGAAACAAGTGTTGACTATGTTCCTACAACTCTGACCTCATTCTGCCAAAGAAGAAGCAAGGAGCATCAGGGTTTCCGTTGGGGTCTCAACGGCTGTCAGGCAACAAGACAGCCACTTCTTGCCTTAGGCACAGTCAGGCAAGCACAGGGCTCGAGAGGCCGGGGAACAGAGAAGCAGAGGCCTCAACCTTTGGACCAGGGCCCTGGAAGTGCTGTGCATGCTCCGGCTGCCATCCCATGCATGCTCCCTCTGTCCTCTGTGCGTGCTATAGGGGCCATCCTGCGCATGCGAACAGGGCTGCCGAGGTTCTGAAAGAGGCGTCCTTAGACTGTGCCTGAGAAATGGAAGCCCCTGAGGAAGAGGCACCTGCTCTGGCACCCCCTCAGCCTGCAAAGCTGGGTGAAGAACTCTCTCTCAAAACCCAGGGGAACCAGTCAGGAGACATGGACTCCTATAACTTGACTATTCTTCATTTCAACGATGTTTATGATGTGGACTCGAGTACTGAAGAGCCTGTAGGAGGTGCTGCTAGGTGCGGGCCGCCATGTTTCTTGCTGGACCTTGGAGGGGAGATGGAGGGTGGTGACTTGGAAATCTGCTAGACGGTTTGGAAGCAAGTAGGGAGTCTTCTGGGTTAACCCTTTGGGGGCACTGTTCAATCTCCCTTCTGGACTTAGGTAGTAACTCCAGTGGTTTTAGAGGGGGAAACTGGAACTAGTACTCTAGCTGTACAAAAGGGGATCAGCAACTTTAAGTGAAATCAATGGGCAGTACTCTCTTTTAATTCAAAGCTGTATTCAGATTCAGCCGTTTCTCCTAACTAAAGGCAATATTTCTTGATCCTGTTTGATTAGTTTTTAAGCAGAGTTGTTTTTCTTGCACTAAGTGAGTTAAATTATAGGAAGCATCTATGGTAAGAAATTTGTATTACTTGAAATTTTTCTTCTGAGGCAAATTGCTTTAAATACCACGATGGGCTTTATTTTCCCCTTTATGTTTTAGGTTAGAAGGGTTGCTCAATGCATGTGATTGCTCTCAGTGATTCAAGGATGGGACGTTATTTGGAAATGTGGAAGTATAGTGGTGGGAAAGGCAGGGCAGTGTGACACCAATGTAAAGGAGTAGTTGGATATTCTCCTTGGTGTGCTGGAATGCTAGTTTAAGAGTTACAAAAGTTGTATACATTACTGCAGACTGTGAAAAGGTATTTCTGATGTGTCCCAAGAAGTGTTTGAGGAAAAGGTGCTTTTGAACAGAAGAGGTTAAAAATCAGGAGGAGAAATCAGTTGGAGGCCTTTTGTGTGAGTGTAGTCACAAGTTAATAATGTAGGGGAATAAAAGTTAAAAGAACAATTGGATTAGGAAGACAAAACAGTGCTTAAGAAATGTGAGAGTTTGTGTATGTACCTGTATATATAGGGTAGAGGAGAGCATTGGAGGGCAGCTTGAAGAAGAGAAGGGACCTACGGTTGTTCTGTTGCATAATTGCAAGGATCAAGAATTTTGAAATGATTTCTGAAGGTGTAGTTAATTTGAGTTAATCGATGCTGGAAAGAATATTTACTTTGAGATGCTTGATACCTGTGTAGGTAGAAGAGACTATCAGATACTTGGGTGAATGCCACCTCCCAGCTATCCCTTCAGTTTTCAATTATTTCAGTCCCCTTTGTAAATTCTTTTGTACATATATTGCTCTTCTGTATTTTGGGGGAAGAAATTCTTATTCTTCAAGTCCTGTGACTTCTTGGGAGAGTCCATTTATTATGTTACTGGTCATTGGGGGAAGATGTTTACTAAATGTCTCTTCAAAAGTGTAGGCTAGTTTCTTTTTTCCATATACCCAAACTTACAATCTGCCCATAAACTTTCATTGACAAGTGTTTAGTCTAAGACTAATTGATACTATGTGCAATAGATCATGTCAGAAGTTTCCAAAACCTCTGTGGTGGTTAATTTCTTCTGCCAGCTTGACTGAATTAAACAACACTTGAGGACATTTACGAAGCAAACCCTTGGGTGTCTGTGAGGCTGCTTCCAGAGAAGTTCACCTGAGAAGCAAGGTCCCTCTTTGAGTGTGAACAGCACTGTTCCATGGGCAGGATCCTTGAATGATAAAAAGGGGAAAAGGAGACACCAAGTTGAGGAATGGCATTTCCATTTCCACATTTCTTAGTTGGCATCATTGACCAACTTATTCCTACTCCCATTTCTTCTTGGCCACTATGAACTGTATTTCTACACCCCCCCTGTCCTTTTAAGTTTTTTTTTAAAACAGATGTTTGGTCACAGCAATGAGAAAAGAAGTGCAGTTATATCAGAAAATAAAAAAGGTCAATAGGAACTTTGTGTTTATTATCACTCTGAGCCCCCACAATTGTGTGTAGTGAGGAGTGAAAATATAACATCTCTGAATGAATGACCATGATAAATAGTGGTACCTTCTGAACTGATAGAATGGTTCTGAGTGGTGACTTTTCAACATAAAGTAACTACAGTGGGAGTGATGAAGTGAATTCTCTTGGGCTTTGGTCTTGATTTACTTTATTTTTTAATGAACATTCAAGAGTATTTTAGACTGACATAAAGATATGAAATATTGCAAAGGGATCTCATATGCCCCTATTACTTACATTTTACATTAGCATCGAGGGCATTTGTTTACAATTAATAAAGGGAAATGTATACATTATTAATTAGCATCTGTATTCCATCTAGATACCCTTAGTATTTTTGTGATGTTCTTTATGTGTTTCAGGATTCTATGTCAGAGACCACACTGTGTTTTGTCTTTCTCATCCTTTAGTCTGCTTTTGATTGCAGCAGTTTTTCTAGATACTCTTTGTTTTTAATGATCTTGATATTTTAAAGGAATATCAGCCAGATGTTTTAAAAAATGTCCTTTATTTTACATTTATATGTTTTTCTTATGATTATACTAAAATTATCTATCTATCTATCTATCTATCTATCTATCTATCTATCTATCTATCATTTGTAGAAAACCACAGAAACAGAATTCTATTTGTAAATTACTTTTCAGGTCTGCATCTAGTTTGCATCTCCTTTACATGGCATATTTTGGACATGGACTTTTGTGAAAATATTCTACTCTGAAGTATGCTTTATACACCCCTCTTTGTGGTGTATCCTTTGCAATGAGGTCATTTTGTAAGTTCACATTTAAGGAACAGGGGCTTACATGTCACCTCTTCCTGGAAAAGTAACTTTATAAATCCTTTGAATTATTCCCTAGTTGGAAGATATGTTTCTCCTCATTATTTACTTATATCAGTATTGCATTAGTTTTCTAGGACTGATAAGTAAAGTATTATAAAATGGGTAGCTTAAATCAGTAAAAGAAAATGTTTTTTTCCAAGAGCTGCAAATTAAATGGCTAGTTGAGGTGGTCTTTTATGGCTTCTCTCTCCTAGTTTCTGTTGAGGGCAGCAATCCTTGGTGATATGTATAAATGCATTACTCAATTTCTGGTTCTGCCTTCACATGGCCATTACTCCCTCCTCTTTCTTCTCCCTTCCTTTCTCCCTGCCTCCCACACCAACCTTTCTCTTTTCTTGTCCCCAGCTCCCCACTCCTCTCTTTCCCCCAACCCCCAACCCTTGTGTTGCCTTATGAGGATATAAGTTGTTGAATCATTTGCATTGAGCCTGTTTCCAAATATGTACAGGGCTGGAAACAATTCAATCTCAACAAAGATGCCTTTCAACATTTTGTAGAGGACCAAGGGAAAGCCTCATGTTGACCAATGAACACATGTGTCTGATGGTAGGATGGTATTTGGGAAATGTTTCTCTTGTTCACTTCTTTGTTTTTGTTTTTTAATGGATTGTGTAGCTTGAAAAAGGCACTTAATGATTTTCCTGCAGCACTTCATTCTCTTGTGTTTCTTTTCAAGCATACCACTAATATCAGACATGTTAATGAGAATGCTAGTATCTTGGGTGAAGCTCAGTAGATTACAGTATTGAAATGTCAGTTAACCTTAGAGACCAGATCAAAGGAGAGCAGTGACTAGGGCACATTAGTAACATGGCTTTGGAGGAACAGTGTGTACCCATCTGATTTCTAGAATTACTATGGTGATGAAGGAAACAAAAATAAAATCCTGAAGTTATGGGTGAACGTTCTGTGATTGGTACCTCTGGGCACATTTTCATTTTAAACTGTTGTTCCTAGAAAAGAAGTTGCTCGAAGAATGGATGCTTATGTAGATTGGCGACAACTCTAGATCATTTAGTTATAAGATTACGAACAGAATTTCTAGCTTGAAGATGTCATAATTTCTTTGTCCCTTAAATGTTATGTTCTGAAGTTCATGTGTCAACCTCTCTGTTTATATCTTTGCTTACTGGGGCAGATGTGTACTCAGTGTGCATGTGGTTCAACAAATACTCATTACTAAGATATGGTGTGCCTGGCATACAGTGTCCAATCAAAAAAGTGAGTTATTGATATAACTCATCTAAAACACTCCAGGTACAACACTAGGCACTGCTCTTAGCAGTAATAGTATAGTAGGGAATAGGAAAAAAAAAGACCTCACTCTTATGGGAGGTTTTAGATGGAAAATGATAGTTATTAAAAAGGGGAATTATGTAATATGCTGGATGGAAACAAATGTTCTAGAGAAAGATGATACAGAATACGGAGAATACGAACTGTCAAGGGTTAAAGTTAGGATGCTTGTCATTTTAAAAGAAGTTTTCTTAAGTAAGTCTTTCCTTGGGCTTGTGAGATGGCTCAGTAGGTAGAAGTGCTTGCTGTCAAGCCTGAAAATCTGAGTTCATTCTCTGAGACCTAGGTGGTGGAAGAAGAGAATCAGCTCCTGAAAGTTGTTCACTGTGGTGTTGGCACACAAAAGTATGATAAAGTAAATAAAAATGAATAAAACCTCATGGTCAAGGGATATTTGAGGAGATACTTGAATGAAATGAGGTAACATGAGTCACTTGACTGTCTACAGAGAAATTGTTTTTGAATGAAGTTGTTAGAGCAAAGATTCGGAGGTGAAAATCTACATAGTGAGTTTCATGAACACCGGGAGGCAACGATGGCTAATAGGGCATGCGCCTGGTTCACAGGGATAGGAACGAGTCTCTTGGGGATGATTAAGGTGCAGATTAAAGAATAGGCAGAAAGTAATTAGACAGAATGCGTACCATATAGGGCACATGCTTGTTTAGCTTTGAGGTTTGAACCATTGCCTGTGTTGCAAATATAAATTAGTAGTTCTCAAATCATAGTCGAAGCACCTTAGAGATTTTCACGAGATTCTTATCTGTGAAAATAGCAGCCACAGCCATTTTCATTGCTGTCTTGCTAGATGTTGGTTGCTCTGTTCAATTTTATTTTGTTCTGAGTGTATAGAGTTCGATAAGTTAATTCATATGACTTGACATATCACATTGAAAACTATTTTTAGAAAACTGTCTTACAGAAATTTGGTATAATAGCAAAGAACAATATTCACAATTATCCAGAAAGTTCATTGAGACATTTTCCTAGTTACTTATCTGTGCAAGGCCAGAATTTTAAAAAATATGCTGCATACAAAGCAACCTATTCCAGTAAATTGAATGAAACAAGAGATAGGCTCTCACCATTTTTTACTTAGCTAGACATGAGGTTTGCACAAATGTGCCATCTGTGTTTGCAAATATATTCTTTACAAAAATACATGTACTAGGTCTTTGTTGTTTTTTAGTTAGTAGGTGCGTATGTTAATTTCTTAGCTTTTAGGGACACTGGGAAGGAGAATCTTGAGATTGAAATTTTGAGAACTTCTGTTTATATTATACATTTTTGACATCAATATCAAACTATTTCATAATCTTTGTTTTTCTAAGACCTAGTAGTATAAAGCAGTTTGTAAATTCTTTTGGCTTTAACTACTTCATCTGTTCTATTTGTGGCTCTATAATTCGGATCTAACCTCCTTTTTAGACCTATATTTCCATCTGCCTACTGAGAATACTCATTTTGATGTCTCCTTGAATAGGCCTAAAATCAGCTTGCCAACTTCTCCTTCAAACTTTTTATTACAGCTCCGGTTCCTCATTTGATTTTTATCTCATTAATTTATAAGATATTTACAATGAATAAAAATGCAATTGTTGTATATGTTTATAGGTTTAAAATCTAGCTTCTTATATAATATTATTTCTCAACTTAACCAATTAAAAGTGTATGGGTGTTTTGTCTACATGTGTGTCTGTGTATCACACGCATACTTTGTGACCAAGCAGGCTAGAAAAGAATGCTAGGTCCCCTGGGACTTGAGTTAGAGTGTTGTCAGACACCATGTGGATGTTCATAAACCTAAGTCCTTTCAAAGAGCAGCCAGTGCTTTGACCATTGATCCATCTCTCCAGCCCATTTCTCACATATGTGTCAGAATTGTCCAGAGGACTTGTTAAACACAAGTTTTTGTATCTTATCTCAGTGTTTCAGATTCTGTAGGTATGGGATAGGACCTGAAAAATGAATTTTTATCAGCAGCTCCTGCTACTGATCTGAAAGAAACCCTAGCAAGTGCTTATTTATATTACGTTAACATGAGCACATGAGTTATCATGTACAGTGAAGTTCTTAAAACTTTTGTAGTTTGGCTCCTAAAGTTTTCCTTGTTTGCTTACTGGATTTTTAAAACTCAGATTGAATCTTGAGACATCTGTTGTCTTTCTAGATACAGCAGTCATGTCGTGAAATGCTTTGAACTCATATACCGCTCAGGCTTTGCATTTACGGATTTTTGTTGACTTGCATAAGCATAAGTATTGTTTTCACTTTTTAACTTTTAAAAGCAAGTTATTGACTAGATCTACTGATCTTTACATTTTTTTTTAGTCTAGGATTCTATATGGCTTTTAAATAATCAAAATCTGAACATTTCTAGCATATCCCTGGACCTCTCATTCCCAACAGTGGGAAGATGGACTTCCATCCACCACACCTAATCTTACTGTGTGAACTCTTATGTGGGTTTTTATGTAGTGATATTTTGTTCTTTTTCTTACTGAATTATGTTCTAATATGTGAACGATACCACAATTTACTCATCTGTTCTAATGTTGAAGGATATTTGGATGGTTCTAATATTTGCTATTATGAAATCGCTATTAGCATTCTTACATAATACTTTTGGTAGCTAGAAGCAATCATTTCTCTTGAGTGCATGCCCAGAAATGAAGTTTCTGTGTCATATACAGACATATGTGTAGCTTTACTAAGTGCTGCCAGACATTTTCTCAAAATAGTTGTACCATCAGCAGTATATGAAAATTTTGATTATTCCATTTTCTTGATGTTTTAGCATTGTCTATTTTTATCATACTGGTAGGTGTATTGAAACATACAATTTCAGGCTTAATTTGAATTTCTTGTTGAGTAATGCTATTGAACATTTTAATATGATTTTGGGCCAGTTGTATCTATTCATTAGTTGTTTTTTTTTCTATTTTATTTTTAAACTTATTTTTTATTTCTTCTTTTGGTTATTTTGAGACAGAATCTCACTGAATTGTATCAGCTGGTATCAGCCTTCCTGAATGTTTGCATTACAAGTATGTGCCACCCTGCCCAAGTCTATGGTATTTTTTTTCCCAATTAAAAAACTGAATTGTCTTTGTGAAGTTGATTTTTTTTTTTTTTTTGTTTTGTTTTTGTTTTTTGAGACAGGGTTTCTCTGAATAGCCCTGGCTGTCCTGGAACTAGCTTTGTAGACCAGGCTGGCCTTGAACTCAGAAATCCGCCTGCCTCTGCCTCCCAAGTGCTGGGATTAAAGGCGTGCGCCACCACGCCTGGCTGTGAAGTTGATTTTTAATGGTTGTTAATTTGTTTTAGATCCAATTCCATTGTTGAATATATGCTTTTCTCATATTTTATTTAGTCAGTGTTTTTCATTTTTTCTAATTGTAGGTTCTGATCAATAGGAGATTTTAATTTAAACTATTTTATTTACCAATATTTTTTATTTTGTGATTTGTGATTTTTCCTGGTCTTCTTCAGAAACCAGTGCTTCAGAATCATGAAGATATCCTTGAATGGTTTCTTCTAAATGATGTATTATTTTGTTTTTTAAATTATAATTGTGGTTCTTATTCATTTTCATTACATTCATGTATCATGTTTATTCGTCCATGTGAGCATGTGCGTGTGTGTCTGTCTCTGTGTGTATGTGTGCATGTGCATTTGAGTCCCTGTGTGTGTTGGGGAGAGGCAGTGGTTGAGGATAACTTGTGATAGTTTTCTTACTCTACCATGTGGAGCCCTGGAATTGATTTCTCATAGTTAGGCTTGGCAGCAAGTACTTTTACTCACTGACCCATTTTACCAATCCTCAAATGTCAAATATGGTCTAAGATAGGTGCCATCATGTGGGAAGAATTCTGAGTGCTTATGAGAAAACAAGACAAAGCAGAGGCTTGTGACCTCAGTTTCTGTAAAAACAGGGAATTGTTCTTGGAATGCGCTTCCTGCACCTCCCAGTTGTGGAAGATAGAGTGAGTTTACTTTTGATTATGAATTACAATTGGCTATTGTTACTTGTTTTTATGTCTCTATGAGAAAACGTGTTTTTGCCACTTGTGGCTTGTCCTTGTGATTATATACTTTATTCATGTGGTTCTTCCTAACCCTCACATTATAAATTGTCTGATCTCTCAATAAAGCTGGCCATTGCATGAGACTATTTAGTCCAGCTCATAGTTGGGTTCCATTCTTCCAGGTTCAACCACCTTTAGAGCAGTAAAGACTTAATTTTCATGATGACTGAGAAGGTATTCATCTTTTAAGCTCGTGCATCACTTGCATAATTACACATATATTTAAATATTACATTTAGGAGCACCATTTTATATACTTTTATATAGTTTTCATTGAAAAAGAGTCCCTTTAGAGTACTGAATTTCAGGAAAGTGTATGTATTAATCAATCAAGTGACTGTTTATGTATGCATCTGTTTCTGGATTATACTTCCACAATAATCTAAGAAATCATACACTATATCAGTCTTCACATCTTTATCATAAATCTTCATGCTCAACAATAGAAATCCTCTAATTGTTCTTCTGTATTTGTATCTTCATGTAAATTTTATATGGAAATCCATGTGGTAAATGTATTACCTTAAGGTTTTCTAGTTTGTATGTAATTTCAAAATTATGACTAGATGTTGAAAATTTTATGCATAATTTAAAAAAGAGAGTTGTAGGAGATGGTTGCCATTAAATAAACCCTGCTGGTCATGATGTTTTAATCTTTTAATATGTTACTTAATTTAATTTGTTAAATTTTAGTTTATGACTTATATATGTATGTTTGTACAGAATATTGACCTATATTATGGTGTGAAGGTAATGCTTACATAATATTAGTTGGAAGATATTACTCTTTTTTCTCTGAAAGAGTTGCCATAAGAATAGTGTTATTTCTTTAAAAATCTTTGAAATAAAATCTAAGATTGAAGTTATTGTTGAAAAGTTCTAAAGTATGCTTCAGGTTTTTTTAGTGGTGATAAGAAAGGTCAGATTTAAAAAATATCTTTGTGTCAGTTTTGGTACATTGCACTTTTTTTCCCAATTTATTATCAGAAAACTACTTATATATAAGATCTGTAGTGTTACATCCTTTTTATTCTGCTATTAATAATGATATTTTTCTCAATCTTTATTGGGTATATCAACTTTGTAAATGTTTCAGTGAATGAAAGTGTAGCTTGTTTGACTTTACTTGTATTTTTTTTTCTTTCTGCTCTAATTTTAGCTGATATTGTTTTCTGGCTTTCTGCAAGAAAGAAGCTTGAGTGCACCATATAAATATATTATTTTTAAAGTGATGTCACTGAGTTTTTATTTTTATTTTAAAAATTTTATATATTGAAACTATCTTTCTATGTAACTCTGACTGGCACAGAACTTGTTATTTAGACTAGGATGGCTTTGAACTCACAGAAATCTTTCTGCATCTGCCTCTTGAGTACAGAGATTAAAGTCATGTGGTACCACAGCTTGATTAAATTTTTTGAGGTTTTATTATTTTTATTTTATGTGTATGGGTGTTTTGCTCGCATGTATATCTGTGTACCATATGTGATTAGCACATGGACTGGAACTGGAGTTATGCATGGTTATTAGCTATTATGTGGGTACTGGGAACTGAACCTGGGTCCTCTGGAAGATCAAGCAGTGCTCTTAACTGCATAGACACCCTTCTAGCTCCCTTTTAATTTTAAAATTTATACATGTATATAATGAAATATATCTACTTCTCATTTTCTCCAACTCTACCTATCTGCTAGTTTTCACCCTTCCAAATTTGCCTTTTTAAAACAATTTTCTTTTTGATATTACTACTTTTTCTTTAATTGCATATATGTAAAACTGATATCTAATATATATATATATATATATATATATATATATATATATATATATATATATTCCTAAATATATAAACACAACCCATTACTTTTATGTTTTTAGGGTTGACCACTTGGTGTTGCATAATAATTTCAAAAGTGCTCAATAAAATAATTGTAAACTCAACAGACAGACATCAGAAAGAGCACCCATGTTGACCAATGCAATAAACGGCACAATTTATCTCACTGATAAAAAATCACTTGTCATCTTAATAGATGCAGAAAAACCTTTGAAAAAAATCCAACATGACTTCATTATAAAGTCCCTAAAGAGCTGGACTAGGAGGAGCATACTTCAAAATAATAAATGCTATATATGGGAAACCAACAGCCAACATCATTGTAAGTGGAGAAAAACTTGCAACAACCCCACTAATATCAGGAATGAGACAGGGCTATCCACTATTCCCACTCCTTTCCAAGTGTGTTTAAAGCACTAGCTTGCACAATAAGGCAAGAGGAGGAAATTATTGGGATATTAATAGTGAAAGAAGTAAAATGATTCCTATTTACAGATGTCATGATGTTATATGGAAAAGATCCTGAAAATTCTACCAGAAAACTAGAAATGATAAATGCAGCAACATGATAGGATACAGAATCAACTTGCACAAATCAATTGCTTTGCTATACAACATCAACAAATGACAAGAAGAATATCATGGATATACTTCCATTCCTAATAGCCCCAAAGAAAATAACTTTTTGTAATAAACCCACTCAACAAGATGACAGACAGCTACAATGAAAACTTTAAAGCTCTGGAGAAAGAGATAAAGACACTTGAACATGGAAAGACATCTTGTGCTTATGGGTCGGTAGAATTAATATTGTGAAAATGACCATTCTACCAAAGCCTTTTTACAGACTCAATACAATCCCAATTAAAGTTTTCATCTCGCTCTTCATAGAACTTAAAAAAAAAAAAGTCCTAAAATTAACATGGAACCACAGAAGATCCTGGTTAGCCAAAGTGATCGTGGGCCAAAAGAACAATGGTCGATGGCTCATCATTCCAGATCTCAAGGTATATTATGGAGCCATAATAAAAATAATGTGATACTGGCGAAAAACCAGAAAGCATGTCCTCTACAATCAGGATTGAGAGGTTGATACGCACAACTGTCATGTCTCAGCACGAATCCCCATTTTCTGTCCCTGACTTTCTTTCCATCCCCTCTTCTGTGATATTTCCTGAGCCTTGAGGGAAATGATTCATATTGATATTCCATCTATGACTGAACACTCACAGTGTTGGTGGGTTTGTGAATCAGGTTGTTTGTCTTCTTTCTTAGTAGACTAGTGCCTGATAAAGAGAAAAGGTACTGTATTTTGTGTGCTAACTTCAAATCCTATGGTCAAAATATTTGTCAGATCTAATTACTTTGTTAGAGTCGTTAGATAGGTTTTTGAGTAAAGGATCATGTCCTCTGAGAAACGGCTACTTGAAAATTCTTCCCTTCCCGTGTATTTTGTCTTATTGTTCTAGCTAAGAATTCCAGTGCTCTATTGAAAAGGAGTGAAGAAAGTACACATTCTGGATTTTAGAGCTAAGACTCTCAGTTTTTATCCATTCAGTATGATATTGGCTACAGGTTTGACATATGTAGCCATTATTTGTCTATTTTTAAACCCCTCAGAGCTTTTGTTGGCCTCGAGGGGCGTTGCTTTTGTCAATTGGGGGGGGGGCAGCCCTTTCCTTTTTATGCATTTTGAACATATAGTTTTTGCTCCTGGTTTTATTTATGTGTTGTTACATTAACTGATTTGCATATGGTGCATTAACTGCTCTTGCATCACTGGTATGAGAGCAATTTGATCATGGTACATATAATCTCTTAAATGTGCTGTTGAATTAGCCTTGCAAGTAACTGGTTTTCAGAGGTGATACTCGCTTTGTAGAGTGAAGCTTACAAGCATTCACTTTTTATTTTGGAAAAGAATTTGAGGAGCCCTTGGGGTTCTTTAAATGTCTGATAGAATTCAGCCTTCTATCCTTCCAGGCCTGGGCTTGCCTGTTTTTTTTTTTTTTTTTTTTTTTTATCTTCTAAGATAAACTTCATTACTGTTTGAGTCGCATTGCTGAATATAATTGTTCGTGCTGCTTTCATCCAGTTGATTTTGGTAGGTCATATATATCTAAAATTTTGTACATCTCTTCTAGGTTTTCCAATTAATTTTATTTAGTATGTTTCAGCACAGTCCCTATTGATGCTTGTATTTCAGTTGTATCTGTTACAATAAAATCTCTGATTTTACTAATTGATCCCATTGAGATCTCATTTCCAACTCCTCTTTCATCTCTGAGTTTATTAATTTGGTTCTTTTATTCTGTTTTCACTAGAGGCTTGTCTTTTTATTTTTAAAGAACCAACTTTGTCGTACCAACCCATTGTATTCTTGCTATCTCCAATGAACTCTTGGTCAAAGCGCATCATCCAGTGTATAATGCTTTCAATTTTCTTGCTATTGATTTCTAATGTGATCCCATTGTAATCTGATCTGATAATTATTTTTTTAATATTTTCGTGTTTGGTAAGACTTGCTTTACGGCATAAAATGGTACTATTTTAGAGAGAGTTGCATGGGCTGCTGATAAAAATCTGAAGTGGTTGGAAGGTTCTGTAGATACCTGTTTTGTCCATTTGGTTGGTGATGCTATTTTAGCTCTGAAGCTTTTAATTCTATTTTTAATGCATTACATGTATGTTGCATTCATGTTTTCACATGTGTTTATGGCGTATGCATCCATGCATGCCAGAGGTAGAGTTGGTGTCAGTTTTTGGTCATCCACCACCTTAGTTTTTGATACAGGGTCTCTCACTAAACACTGAGCTGTTCTTTCTTTCAGACTGCTTGCCCAGCAACCCCCCCCAACCACCCCATTTCTGTCTGTCCTGGGGTTATAGATGTACATGGCCATGCCTGGCTTTTAGTGGGTGCTAGGGAACCAGACTGAGGTCATTATGCTCATGCAGCAAGCACTTTAGCCACTAGCTATCTCCTTGCCCTCTTTATTTAGTTGTGTCTAGGTAATCCATTGATGAGAATAGGTATTGACTGCTCTATCTGGATCTATCCAATAATATCCAGTAGTGTTTATTTTATAAAATTGGGTACATCAACAATCATAGCATATTATTTATAATTGTTTTATGTTCTTGATGAATTGTTTTATTTACTGATAAGTAGTGACCTTATTTATTCCTGTTGGCTAACTCTAGTTTACAGTCTGCTTTGTCTGATCAAGTGGGGCTACTCTTAGTTGCTTTTAGATTCCATTTATTGGGCTTCCATCTTCCAGCCTTTCATTTTCATTCTGTGTCTGTGTTTTTGCCTATGAATTGCATTTCTCATGGACAAGAAATGATTATATCTTACTTTAAATTGATTTGTCCAGTCCAAATCTTAACTGGAAAGTTAAGACTGTTTATGCTTAATATTGGTAAGTAAGTAGTAAGTTTTCCTTTCATATTAGAGATTTGGTAATTTACTGTTAATAGTTTTAATCTTTCCATTTACTGTTTATCTTCCTCCTTATATGACTTATTCTGCTCCAAGATCTCATGGTTGTGTATATCTTTCTTCCTCTTACCATGTCTAGGATTTCTTGGGAAATGCTGTGCAGTCCAGGCTTAGGTGTCATGGATTACTTTAATCTATGTTTATTGTGGAAGTTCTTTATTTCTCCTTCAGCATTAAAAGGTGATTCTGATAATAGCCTTGGTAGGTAATTGCCTTATTTCAGGGTTTCGAATGCTACCAGCATGTCTTCTTGGTCTTTATGGTTTCTTTTGATGGTTTGTTGTTATTCTGATTGGCTTGTGTATTTTTTTTCAATTTTTATTAGATATTTTCTTCATTTACATTTCAAGTGTTATCCAGAAAGTTCCCTATACCCTCCCCCATCCCCACCCTGCTCCCCTACCCACCCACTCCCACATCTTGGCCCTGGCGTTCCCCTGTACTGGGGCATATAAAGTTTGCATGACCAAGGGGCCTTTCTTCTCAATGATGGCCCACTAGGCCATCTTCTGCTAGATATGCAGCTAGAGACACGAGCTCTGGGGGTATTAGTTAGTTTATATTGTTCTTCAACCTATAGGGTTGGAGACCCCTTCAGCTCTTTCAGTACTTTCTTTAGCTCCTCCATTGGGAACCCTGTGTTCCTTCTAATAGCTGACTGTTAACAGTCTAGCTACTTCTGTGTTTGCCAGGCACTGGCATAGCCTCACACGAGACAGCTATATCAGGGCCCTTTCAGCAATATCTTGCTGGCTTATGCAATAGTGTCTATGTTTAGTGGCTGATTATGGAATGAATCCCCGTCTGCAGCAGTCACTGGTTGGACCATTCTTTTGTCTCAGCTCCACACGCGATCTCTGTAACTCCTTCAATGTGTGCTTTGTTCCTAATTCTAAGAAGGGGCAAAGTGTCCACACTTTGGTCTTCATTCTTCTTGAGTTTCATGTGATTTGCAAATTGTATCTTGGGTAATCTAAGTTTCTGGGCTAGTATCCACTTATCAGTCAGTACATGTTATGTGAGTTCTTTTATGATTGGGTTACTTCACTAAGGATGATACCCTCCAGGTCCATCCATTTGCCTAGGAATTTCATAAATTCATTGTTTTTAATAGCTGTGTAGTACTCCATTCTGTAAATGTACCACAATTTCTGTATCCATTCCTCTGTTGAGGGACATCTGGGTTCTTTCCAGTTTCTGGCTATCATAAATAAGGCTGCTATGAACATAGTGGAACATGTGTCCTTATTACCAGTTGGGGCATCTTCTGGATATATGCCCAAGAGAGGTATTGCAGGATCCTCCGGTAGTACTATGTCCAATTTTCTGAGGAACTGCCAGACTGATTTCCAGAGTGGTTGTAAAAGCTTGCAATCCCACCAACAATGGAGGAGTGTTCCTCTTTCTCCACATCCACACCAGCATCTGCTGTCACCTGAATTTTTGATCTTAGCCATTCTGACTGGTGTGAGGTGGAATCTCAGGGTTGTTTTGATTTGCATTTCCCTGATGATTAAGGATGTTGAACATTTTTTTCAGGTGCTTCTCAGCCATTCGGTATTCCTCAGTTGAGATTTCTTTGTTTAGTTCTGTTCCCCATTTTTTAATAGGGTTATTTGGTTTTCTAGTGTCCACCTTCTTGAATTCTTTGTATATATTGGATATTAGTCCCCTATCTGATTTAGGATTCGTAAAGATCCTTTCCCAATCTGTTGGTGGCCTTTTTGTCTTATTGACAGTATCTTTTGCCGTACAGAAGCTTTGTAACTTTATGAGGTCCCATTTGTCAATTCTCGATCTTACAGTGGCTTGTGTATTTTTTTTTCCTCTTTATTAGATATTTTCTTCATTTACATTTCACATGTTATCCAGAAATTTTCCCTTACCCTCCCGCATCCCCGCCCTGCTCCCCTACCCACCCCCTCCCACGTAATGGCCCTGGCGTTCCCCTGTACTGGGGCATATAGAGTCTGTATGACCAAGGGGCCTCTCCTCCCAATGATGGCCAACTANTACTGTTAGTGACTATTGTGAAGGGTGAAGTTTCCCTGATCTCTTTCTCAGCCAGTTTATCCTTTGTATAGAGAAAGGCCATTGATTTGTTTGAGTTAATTCTATATCCAGCTACTGCACTGAAGCTGTTTATCAGGTTTAGGAGTTCTCTGGCGGAGTTTTTGGGGTCACTTATATATACTATCATATCATCTGCAAACCATGACTTCTGATTAAGCTTTTAATATCATTTCTTGGTTCTGTACTCTTGGCCCTTACATATCATAGCACACAGAAAGCTTCTGTTCCAATCCTGCCTGTTTTCCTTGTGGACTTGAACATCCATTTTATTACCTAGAGTTGGAAAAGGTTCTACTCTGATTTCATTGAGTAAATCGCTTGTGCCTTTACTCTCGTTGTGATGACCATTTTTAACATCATTTATACGTAGGTCTGGTCTCCGATTCCTGTCCCAGAAATTTGCATGTGTTTCTCCCAAATGTAAGAAACCCTTAACCTTATCCTTAGTCCTGATTTCTATATTTGTTCCATGCCTTTGTTGAATCTCTTATACAAGTTGTTGCATATCTCATCCAACTTGATGTTCTCCTTTTTTAAAAAAACAACTTTGTTCACTTTATTAGTTTACTTAAATCTTCACTGAAGTCAGTTGTCATTTTTAAAACTAGAATTTTGAATTCTTTGGCATATTCGTCATTATTCTATGTTTGGGTTCAGTTAATTGAAGAGCTGTGAAATTTTGGAAGAGCCATGTTTCTAGTTTTCTTATTTTTTGTGGCTTTACATAGTAATTTGTTCATCTTTTGGAATGATTATCTCTTCCAATTTCATTTGAGGGTCTCCTTTACTGGAAGCTTTCTCTAGGGATGAATTTTCAGTACCACTCAGGAGAAAATCAACTGTCATGACAATAATGCCGAAACAAAGCAGATACAGAAACAGAGCTAATTAAAACCAACTGCTATGTCATCAATAATCATAGAAAATAAAATTGCAAGATTAATACAAAACTATGAAGTTAAAATTAATTAGGTCAAAATGAAAGAAATGAAGGTGGGACAAGATAAACAAAAATGAAAAATGTTAAGTAGAAAAGGAAAGAAAAAGAGAATACTGTGACAGAGGAAAAGAGCAAGTGACAAAACTGTAAAATAAATCAATATAAATTAGATAAAACAAAGGACAGCGAGAGCAAGAGAGAGAGAGTGAGAGAGAGAGAGAGAGAGAGAGAGAGAGAGAGAGAGAGAGAGAGAGAACCCTGAAAATCAGGAGAGCACAGCAGAATGGAAGACACTGTAGGGGCTGAGTGGATTTGTTTACATTGGGAGACATAAGTTATAAGGCCACAAAGAAGCATTATCTTCTATTAAACTTGATGCAATGAATTTATACAAAGCCACCTAATTCAGCATCACACAGATCTTTTATCTTTTAAAAATTTATTCGTTTTTTATTTATTCACTTTACATCTTGCTCACCCTTCCCACAGTCCTCTTCCCATCTCCTCTCCCCTTCTCCTCTGAGAGGGTGGGAGCCACCTTGGGTAACCCCTAACCCCAGCATCAAGTCTCTGCGGGGCTAGGCACTTCCTCTCCCACTGAGGTCAGACAAGGCAGCCTGGCTAGAAGAACATATCCCACAGACAGGCAACAGCTTTTGGGATAGCCCCTGATCCAGTTGTTCAGGAACCACACGAAGACCAAGCTGCACATCTGCTACTTGTGTGCGGGGAAGCCTAGGTCCAGCCTGCACACACATCTTTCTCTATGCTCTCTGGGGGCATAACTTGTTTTTAAGAATATTCATTTTGTGGAATAGTTTGAATATTCTGGCATGTATTAAAGTGTTTTTTCTTTTTTCTTGAAATTCTTTTATTCTTTAATTTTTTTGCTCCATATTTTATCCACATCCTCATCCACCCTCTGACTGTTCCATATTCCATACCCCACCCCCCACATCTTCACATGGATGTCCCCACCCCTCACCCCACCTGCATCTTCTCTGAATGAACACAGACCCGGAAGTCCTCTACTGTATGTGTGTTGGGGGCCTCATATCAGCTGCTGTATGCTGCCTGTTTGGTGGTCCAGTGCTTGAGAGATCTTGGGGGTCCAGATTAATTGAGACTGCTGGTCCTCCTACAGGGTCACCCTCCTCAGCTTCTTTCAGCCTTCCCTAATTCAACAACAGGGATCAGTTGCTTCTGTCATTGGTTGGGTGCAACTATCTGCCTCTGACTCTTTCAGCTGCTTTTGGGTCTTCCAGAGTGCAGTCATGCTAGGTACCTTTTTGTGAGCACTCCATAGCCTCAGTAATAGAGTCAAGCCTTGGGACCTCCCCTTGAGCTGGATCCCACTTTGGACCTGTGGCTGGACCTTCTTTTCCCCTGGTTCCTCTCCATTTCCATTACTGTAATTCTTTCAGACAAGAACAATTATGGGTCAGAACTGTGACTGTGCGATGGCAACCCCACCCCTCACTTGATGCCCTGTCTTTCTGCTGGAAGTGGGCTCTATAAGTTCCCTCTCCCTACTGTCTGGCATTTCATCTAAGGTCTCTCCCTTTGAGTCTTGAGAGTCTCTCTTCCATAAAATCTCTCACATGATAATTTGAGAATATATTTTGAAGCATAATACATTTTTAATTTAAATGTGGGGCTTTTTTTTTTTGAGTAGGGAGCCTAGCCTGTCTTTTTTCAGAATGCAAATGTGCTCCTGAGATATCTTGGCTATGAGAAATAATCATATTAAAAGCGTCTTTCTATATCTTCATATTTTAGTTGTGTTGATTTTAAGGAAAAGTCATGCTCTTATTTGAGATATTGCCTTTGTGTTTCTTAAAGGCATTCAGTGATAACACAGGTCGTTGTTCTCTTAGGTTTGCCACGGCTGTGAAAAGATTCAGCATCCTGAACCCACTCTTGATTTTCAGTGGCGACTGCTTAAATCCTTCCATTTTAAGCACAATAACCAAAGGAAAGCATATGATTTCTATATTAAATGAATTGGGAGTACATTTTGCAGTTTTTGGTAAGTAGTACTTTTTTACTATTTGAAGTTTTAAAAGCAATTTATGTAAAGCTAGGTTATTTGATGTCAAACAGTAACAGTTAAATGATCCTATTTATCAGCTTATAGGTCCTCAGAAGCAATGATCAGGATTACACAAGGAAATTTGCAACCTCAACCAAAATTTGACTTTCTATGGTGATTTCCAGTCATGCCTGTTTGAAAGTAAGGCATATCACTAGAGTCGGACCATAGCTTTGACCATAGCTGGATCTGGGTTGTGGGTCACCACATTGTCACTGAGCGATGACAAAAAAAAAAATGTTGCTGTGCTTAATGGTTCACTCTAGTAATTCCAGCCCTCAGCGGGAATTAGACAGGATGATCATTATTAGTCAGAGGACAGTCTGGGCTACAGTGAGTTTCTAGCTGTCCTGGGTTGTGGAGTCAGTCACTATCTCCCTCTCTCCTCCAGAAATCCCCACTCTAAAACCAACAGCACAACAGAACAGCGACAAAATAAAATGGTCTCTCAGTTGGTTTTTTTTTTATATATATAAAATTGGGAAAATAATAACTCACAGGGCTTCTCTGAAGGCTGAGGAAGCTAGAAGCTGTGCATACAAGACACACGATAAGCAGGCATTTCAGTTGTTTCGTTTTTAAGATGAGCAGGGCTTAGGTAAGGAAAACAAATGGTGTTCCCACTATTAATGAAGTGTGAGGGTGTCACTTTGGTAGTACTTTGGACATTGGTTGCTTATGTTGAAGTAATTAGAGAGTTTCAACAAGGGCTGAGATTTACAGGCTTCTGCTGTTTATCTAACTACCATCCCATATAGGGGATATGCTGCAGCCGACAGTGGTTCTTTTTGGATGTTTGGATGGTAGAAGAGATATGAGTTTTTCAAGATTTTATGCAGTGAATGAATGAAAGATCAATTCTCAGCTTTTGAGCACCTTCCTGCCCCGGTGTGTCGCACTGTTAATATTCTTACCTTAAAAAGTGAAAAGTACATTGTGAACATTTCCTCATGTTTTTTTTTAATTATGGTAAAATAAACATAATAAAATTTATCTTTTACCATTTAAATGTACAGTTCAGGGTCACTAAGTTCATTTACATGTTGTGAATGAGATTTTTTTTTTTTGTTACATTGGTAATTGCCAAGTGTTCCATTTATTGGCTATTGCTTTATTTAACAAACATACTATTATATATTTATGTGGTTTCTATTATTATTATTATTATTATTATTATTATTATTATTATTATTAAAATTTTTACAATAAAACTGGGAGTATGGAGAGGTTGTTGATCAGGAGTATTAGGACATTTTAGGTCATAGGGATATTTGTCCTGAGAATAGATAGGATGGCAAGGCCAGCTGGCAAAAAACAAATCACATAGACATCAGCACTCATGTTATCCTCTCTTAGACTCATACTTGG
Source organism: Mus minutoides (assembly GCA_902729485.2). Lineage (NCBI taxonomy): Eukaryota > Metazoa > Chordata > Mammalia > Rodentia > Muridae > Mus > Mus minutoides. Next base: position 72,225 of record LR751435.1, on the reverse strand, counting down.
CTTCCTTATACAACCTGAGGCCCAGGGAATGGTGCTTCCTACAGTGGGCTAGACACTGCCATATTAACTAATGATCAAATCAGTCCTCCACAATCCCACCTCCCAGCCAATCTGATCTCTGCAATCCTCGGTTAAGATTTTCAAAATCTCTTCTTAGGCTACATTAGATTGTGACAAGGTGACAATGAAATCTAAGTAAGACATTATCATTTAGCTTCACATTTTGTAATATTTCTTTCCAGTTTCTTTTGTGTACATTTTTTGCAAGTAAATGAGATCATTTTGTGACTATACCACTTTGTGGTTTTTCTTGATCATTCTATAAATCATTTCCCTGAGTATGTAAGTTTTATTCTGACACATAATAGATGACACATTCATGTGAGAAAAATAGGGGCAGTATAATGAGAAGACTTTAAAGATACAGGGGAAAGAAGAAAATACATAATGGAAGGAATAAGATAGCTTTGAGCACTTAAAAACATGACTTTTTACCCTTAGGTGTACTGTAAACTTCATATAGACACTGGCATTTTAAGACTATGAAAACAAGAATATAAAAAAGCTTTTCTAAATTTCTTTTAAAAATTTGATTAATAGAAAATATTAAAACTGCATTGCTGTTGTATACTATTCTATTAACATTATTATTGAGCATAGTGTCATGAGGCCTGCAAAGGGAAGGGAGGAGTTCTGTGGGAGGATCAGCAGGTGGGATAGGTGAATGGTTTTCAGTATAGGGCACAGTCAGTCTACAGTGCCCTCAAAGGAAGGAGAAATCCACTTAGTAAATAGTTGACCTTATTCTGTATTCCAGCCATTTCTCTCACTTCCTGCCTTTATCTACAGTTGGTTTAGTCCTATAGGAAGCAATCAGAAGGGGCCAGCTAGTGGAGTCTACTGAACTTGGGATATCCAGAACCAGAGCAGGGTAGAGAAAGAGTGGAGCGGGGGAGGAGCCTACCAGTGGGGCATGCCAGACCAACACATTAAAGTGCCCGTCATAAAATTATGATATTCATAAACATGTGTCTAGATGATAAAGTCATCAGGCTTAGTAACCAGAACATTACTGTGGAGCAAAATGTTTTTTTTTCTGTGCTTGGCCCCTTCTGCTTATTTCCCACACTCCTCAATACTCTCTGCTTTTTTTAGGTTCTGTCCAAGACTATGTTGTCTGTCTAAACAAATATAAATGTCAGTCATTTTTATTTTCATTTCTTCTTGTTTCATCACCACCTCACCTACACCCTTAAAAAATCAGCTTATTTCATTGAAATTGAACAGGTTGTAATTATACATTTAGGAACACACACACACACACACACACACACACACACACACACACACACTCATGCATGTAAATGCACACCAGTAAAATAGAGACCATGAATTTGAAAGAGAGTATGAGAATTTGAAATGAATTTGAAAGAGTACATGAGTGGGTTGGGAAGGAGGAAAGGCAAGGGGAAATGGTGGAAGTATAATCTCAAAAGATAAACTTAGATTATTACTTTGTTACTATTGTGAACTGGACTGGGGAGTTTTGCTGCTTTTAAGAATCTTCCTTTTGATTTGCATTTCCCTAATGATTAAGGATGTTGAACATTTTTTCAGGTGCTTCTCAGCCATTCGGTATTCCTCAGTTGAGAATTCTTTGTTTAACTCTGTGCCCCACTTTTTAATGGGGATATTTGATTTTCTGGTGTCCACCTTCTTGAGTTCTTTATATATATTGGATATCAGTCCCCTATCTGATTTAGGATT
>LR751435.1:0-70327 GCA_902729485.2 Mus minutoides | reverse complement strand
CTCCCATAATCAGCCACCAAAATAAACACTATAGCATATGCCAGCAAGATAATGCTGAAAGGGACCTGATATAGCTGTCTTGTGGGAGGCTATACCAGTGCCTGGTAAACACAGAAGTAGATGCTCACAGTCAGCTATTAGTTGGAACACAGGACTCCCAAGGTAGGAGCTAGAGAAAGTACCCAAGGAGCGGAAGGGGCCTTCAACCCTCTAGGTGGAAGAATAACATTAACTAACTAGTTCCCCCTGCGCTCATGTCTCTAGCTGCATATATGGAAGGAGATGGCCTAGTTGGCCATCATTGGGAGGAGAGGCCCCTTGGTCATACAGACTCTATATGCCCCAGAACAGGGGAATGCCAGGGCCATTACGTGGGAGGGGGTGGGTAGGGGAGCAGGGCGGGGACTCGGGAGGGTAAGGGAAAATTTCTGAATAACATGTGAAATGTAAATGAAGAAAATATCTAATAAAGAGAGAAAAAAAAAAAAGAATCTTCCTTTTGCCTCCCAGGAGACAGCTATATCAGGGCCCTTTCAGCAATATCTTGCTGGTGTATGCAATAGTATCTGCGTTTGGGGGCTGATTATTGGATGTGTCCCCAGCTGCAGCAGTCACTGGTTGGTCCATCCTTTTGTCTTAGCTCCACATTTGATCTCTGTGACTCCTTCATTGTGTGCTTTGTTCCTAATTCTAGGAAGGAGCGAAGTGTCCACAGTTTGATCTTTATTCTTCTTGAGTTTCATGTGTTTTGCAAACTGTAACTTGGGTAATCAGAGTTCCTGGGATAATATCCACTTATCAGTGAGTACATGTTATGTGAGTTCTTTTGTGATTGGGTTACTTCACTCAGGATGATACCCTCCAGATCCATCCATTTGCCTAGGAATTTCATAAATTCATTGTTTTTAATAGCTGTGTAGTACTCCATTGTGTAAATGTACCACAATTTCTGTATCCATTCCTCTGTTGAGGAACATCTGGGTTCTTTCCAGCTTCTGGCTATTATAAATAAGGCTGCTATGAACATAGTGGAGCATGTGTCCTTATTACCATTTGGAGCATCTTCTGGATATATGCCCAAGAGAGGTATTGCAGGATCCTCTGGTAATACTATGTCCAATTTTCTGAGGAACCGTCAGACTGATTTCCAGAGTGGTTATAAAAGCTTGCAATCCCACCAACAATGGAGGAGTGTTCCTCTTTCTCCACATCCACACCAGCATCTGCTGTCACCTGAATTTTTGATCTTAGCCATTCTTACTGGTGTGAGGTGGAATCTCAGGGTTGTTTTGATTTGCATTTCCCTGATGATTAAGGATGTTGAACATTTTTTCAGGTGCTTCTCAGCCATTCGGTATTCCTCAGTTGAGAATTCTTTGTTTAGCTCTGTGCCCCATTTTTTAATGAGGTTATTTGATTTTCTGGTGTCCACCTTCTTGAGTTCTTTATATATATTGGATATCAGTCCCCTATCTGATTTAGGATTGGTAAAGATCCTTTCCCAATCTATTGGTGGCCCTTTTGTCTTATTGACAGTATCTTTTGCTGCTGTGTATGTAGTAGAAGATGGCCTAGTTGGCCATCATGGGAACAGAGGCCGCTTGGTCATGCAAACCTTAAATCCCCCAGTACAGGGGAACGCCAGTGCCATGATGTGGGAGTGGGTGGGTAGGGGAGTCGGGCCGGGGATGGGGGAGGATATAGGGGAATTTCTGGATAGCATTTGAAATGTAAATGAAGAAAATATGTAATAAAAATTGGGAAAAAAAAAGAATCTTCCTTTTGTTGGGCATGGAGGACACCAGAGAACATGGTCCTCTGAGTCAACTAACCAAGATGCATATGAGCTCACAGAGACTGAAGCAGCAGGCACAGGGTCTACATGGGTCTGCACCAGGTCCTTTGAGTATATATTATAGCTATTAGGTAAGTGTTTTATGGGACTCCTGAGTTTGAGAAGGAGCGGGTCTCTGACTGGGACGTCTGAGTTTGAGAAGGAGTGGATCTCTGACTGGGACGCCTGAGTTTGAGAAGGAGTGGGTCTCTGACTGGGACTCCTGAGTTTGAGAAGGAGGGTCTCTGACTGGGACTCCTGAGTTTGAGAAGGAGTGGATCTCTGACTGGGACGCCTGAGTTTGAGAAGGAGTGGGTCTCTGACTGGGACTCCTGAGTTTGAGAAGGAGGGTCTCTGACTGGGACTCCTGAGTTTGAGAAGGAGTGGATCTCTGACTGGGATGCCTGAGTTTGAGAAGGAGTGGGTCTCTGACTGGGACTCCTGAGTTTGAGAAGGAGTGGGTCTCTGACTGGGACGCCTGAGTTTGAGAAGGAGTGGGTCTCTGCCTGGGACGCCTGAGTTTGAGAAGGAGAGTCTCTGACTGGGACTCCTGAGTTTGAGAAGGAGGGTCTCTGACTGGGACTCCTGAGTTTGAGAAAGAGTGGGTCTCTGACTGGGACTCCTGAGTTTGAGAAAGAGTGGGTCTCTGACTGGGACGCCTGAGTTTGAGAAAGAGTGGGTCTCTGACTGGGACGCCTGAGTTTGAGAAGGAGGGTCTCTGACTGGGACTCCTGAGTTTGAGGAGGGTCTCTGACTGGGATGCCTGAGTTTGAGAAGGAGGGTCTCTGACTGGGACGCCTGAGTTTGAGGAGGGTCTCTGACTGGGACGCCTGAGTTTGAGGAGGAGGGTCTCTGACTGGGATGCCTGAGTTTGAGGAGGGTCTCTGACTGGGACGCCTGAGTTTGAGGAGGGTCTCTGACCCTTGTGTGTGATCTTGAGACTTCTCCTCTTCTTGGGTTTCCATGTCCATCTTCAATATGATGATTTTAATTTATTTTATTGTGTCATGTTTGGTTGTCACTTGGAAGTCTCTTTTTAGTGAGAGACAGAAAAGGAGTATATCAGGAGGGGATGGGTGAGGAGGTATGGAGGTATGGAGGGAGGGAACCCTATGATCAGGATATATTGTACAAGATAAGAAACTGAGGAAAACCAGAGAATCTTTCTTCTGTCTGTGGTATACCAGTGTGACTCAGGATAAACGGAAGATGGGGAGTTGGGGTTGGGTCTGTGAGTGACCAGGAAACTGAGTCTTCCTCTGGGGAATTAAAGGCACTTATCTCAGTATGTGCCAGAGGTGTGGTGTGCTTTGTCTGTTCTTGTATCAGGCTGTTCAGATCTGGCTTGGCTCGTGCTCTCCTTTGTTTCATCTGGGTGTACTTCTGGCCTTTAATGGCTGTGGTTAGGCAGAGAGAGAGAAAGAGAGAGAGAGAGAGAGAGAGAGAGAGAGAGAGAGAGAGAGAGAGAGAGAGAGATTGATTTGTACTTCCTAGGTACAAATGGAAGTGATCTCATGTTTAGGAGTCTAGTCAGCTTATAAGAAATATCTTTTAAAAGAAACTTCCTGGTGCTAGAGAGATGGCTTAGTTGCTAAACATGTTTTGCACAAATATGAGAACTAATGTTCAAAACCCAGCAGTCATGTAGCAAGCTTGTAACGCCAGCTCAGATACCACAAACCCTCTTCTGGACTTTGTGATGCAAACACACATATAAGCATACATAAATAAAAATTTAAAACTCACGTAAATAAAAGTAAGCAAAACAGAAAATAAATAAGTAAAAGAAGCTTCTCACTTTTTAAAAATGTGATTGAGGTCATAATCATGGTTTTCAGTTATGGCCTTGGTATGTGAATTCATGATGGCTGACTTTGTATCTATATTGATCTTCTGGTCTATATCTACTGATAAGTCTTTAGCTGCATTAGAAGTCTGATGTTCAAATTAAATATAAAACAACTGAATGTGAAATCTGATCTTCCTTAGTTTTAGTGTTCTTGTCATTAAAAACCAAGTTTTCTATAGTGTATATTTTAACTAAACATTACTATATGTATTTTATTAGCTCTACTTTTTAAATTAGTTTTAAATTGGTGTTATAATTACTTGCAAACATGAGTAAAATGTGATAAGTAAATATAAATATACAATGTGGCATAATTATACAATGTAGAGTAAAAACTTACAATGAACTGACATAGTCTTTATTTCATGCAGTACTTTGGTGACATTTGAGATGTCCTACCAGTCATTTTGAGTCATCACATTGCTGTGGACATGTGTAAATGTGTGGCACAGCTCATGTTCGATTGGAACTTGGTACTTTCTCTCTTTTTTTTTGACAACTCCCTGTTTTATAGACTTTCCTTGCCTCAGTCTCTGGTATAGCCATCATTCTATTTATTGCTCAAATTGAGTCACCTCTTTAAAATATCTCACATGTAAATAAGTGCATGCAGAAGTCTTTCTGTAGTGTGGTTATCTTTTACTTTTACTTTCCTTATGCTTTATGGGATCACAGGATTTCATCCTTCCTAGAGGATGAATAATAGTCCATTGTGCATATCTACACTTTTTAAACAGATCTTCCACTGATGGACATAGAGGTAGACTCGAAATCTAGTTGAGATTAGTGCTGTGATGAACTTGGGAGAACAGATATCGCTGTCACATCTTGATTTTAGCTTCTTTGGATGAATTTTTAGATTTGAAACTGCTGGGTCTTACAGTTGTTCTATTTTTAACTTTCTCGTTGCTTTCTATAATGAGTACTAATTTACCTGATCACTGACAGCACGTGGAGCTTCCTCTTCTTCACAACCTTGGAAGCCATTCTAATGGATGTGAGGATGCAATTCTCTTACTGTCTGTCTCTTCCCAGGCTACAAGGACCCAAAAGATTCTGTTTCACATCGTGTGTTTAAGACCAAGAACAGTGCCTGACACAGAGCACTTAGATCTGTGCATGATGTCTTGTTTTCTTGTGGCTGTGATCAAACACTTGACAAGCAGCAAATGTAAGGCATGAAGGATTGGCTTTGGCCTGTGTTTGGAGATGGGTAGTCCATCCTGGTAGAAAGGTATGGTGTTGGGCAGCTCTGTGGCAGCTGATATGTGTGTTTGCATCTAGATGGATCAGGAAACAGAGAAAGGGGACCCTCAGGACTTGGCCATTTTACTCCATTCTGCCACCCAGCTCATGATATGATGCAGTCATATTTAAGGTGTGTCTTCCCCTTAGTTAATTATTTCTAGAGACAGCCTTACAGACATGCCCAGAATCATGTCTAAACATTTAAATGATTCCCAATGCAGTCAGGTTGGCCATAGTGGTGATCATAGTAGTAGTTTACATGGTATTTTTGTTATGATTATAAGATTGTAAAAATGTTTTATAAAACATGTGGCCTTTGTGTACAGGTCCACTATTCTTGCCTTCAAACTTCTTTTAGAATGGGGTAGCCTCTCTCATATGTAGGTTGCCAAGTTCTCTCAGTCAAGTCCAGAGATCACCGGTATTCAACAACTTTGTATTAAAACAACTTTGAATGCAAATTGAAGGAGATAAACCTTCTCCACTGGATTGTCTTTACTCCTTGGTCAAAGCTCAATCTATGTAGTTATGTGAATCTTTCCATCCTGCTGATGACTGATTTGGTCAGTTTACTTGTCTGTTACTTGCATTAATGACACCCTGTCATGAACACTGTTAATTTTAGTACATCTTCAAGTTAGGTCCCAGTTAGCCCTCATTTATTTTTCCTTCCCATCAACATTGTAATGCGTATTCTGGCTCTCCATGTAAACGTTAGAATCAGTTTTCTAATACTCATGGAATGACTTCCTTAAATAGAGATCTTGGGTAGGAAGGCATTGGATCTGTACAATAGTTGGAAAGAATTAACATGGAAATTATATGGAAATTATTGGGCTTTTTGTCCATGATCTCTCTCTCTCTCTCTCTCTCTCTCTCTCTCTCTCTCTCTGTGTGTGTGTGTGTGCGCGCGCGCATGGGCATATTTTCTCTCCATTTGTTGGCTTGCCTTTTCATTCTTCTGACAATGTCTTTTTGTAACAGAAATGTTCAGTTTTAGTGGAGTGAAGCTTATGAACAAATCACATGTATATCTATGTAATTTGTTAGACTTATTCCTAAGTATTATATTTGAAGAGGTACCAGTGTAAGTGGCATATTGTTTTAAGTATCAGTTTCCTGGTTTTCATCTTAGTTTATAGGAAATATGATTTCTGTAGATTGTCTATATTATCACTTTGTTATAAAAGCTTATTAATTTTATTGTCATAACATTACTTCATAAGAGTTGTGAGAAACAAAAGTGTTATTGTAGGGAAATATAACTGGTTATTTAGCTAATACAGGCTGAACATTTCATATTCAAAATGTTTGAGACCAGAAGTGATTTGGATCTCAGTCTTTTTTATGTCACAGTATTTACATTTTAATAACCTTAGAGATACCTTAGAAATGGAATGTAGGTCCAAGCCGAAATCATTTACATTCTATTTTTTCTTGGAGGAAATTTCATACAATGTTTTACTTCTCTTTATTTTTAAAAATGACCTGTAGCATGATGTCAGGTATAGAATCACTTACCTGTTTGTGGTGCTTAAAACATTTCAGATTTGTGAGCATTTGAAATTTTTAGATTATAAAAATCTGCACATCATCAATACATTTGAGAATTTCAGCAAAGAAATTCTCCCTAAGCCATGTGGGAAGCAGTAGATATGCCAGGGTTTTAAATGACCAAAATCTAAGCATATAAAAGGCAAAGCACATTCACTTTGGCCTATGACTTTTCTAAAGGATATGGTGCCACAGTCTCTCACCGTATCTTTTCAGAGGAAAGGTGCCAGCTTACATCTTAATATTCTGCTGAATCGTTGGTTGCATATATCATATTGATTAATTCTAAGATGCTATAAATATTTTACTGTATTCTTAAAATATGCTGCTTTATGTAAATCTGGTGCTTTTAAATATGCAATGATGAGATATAAATTCATGGGACATTTTTTTATCTTTCTTGAATTTTTGCTTAGAAAGGGGTCTGCCCCAGGGATACTTTCAGTAGTAAGTCCTGGTTACTATCTAAGGAGTTCCTGGTTTATTGAATTCTCCTTCTGTGTGCTACGCCAAGGGCTGCATGGCTCTGCTGTATTGCAGCTTGCTTTCGTTTTCTGAGGCAGCTATTACTAACTTGACCAACCAGCCATGAGCTTAGTTTATAATACAGGCTCTGAACTTATGATTCTCCTGATTCAACCTCCCAAATCGCCAGGACTGCAGGCTTGTACCACTGATTCTGACTTTTATTTTCCTAATTACCACTTATTTACTCTTGTGACAAGTATAGTTCTTATAGAATGCTGTAGAGATATACCAGGACTTTCTTCCTATCACAGTGTGATTGAATGTTATGAAATTTACAGTTAGGAGTAAAAAAAATATGTATTTTTATGAAGTATGTCTGCATGCTCACATTCACTAAAAATAATTTTTAAATTAGAGTATTATTGAGCAGTTATTGGTCATACCATCGCATTTCCCTATATTGCAGGGCTTCTTTTTTAAACTCGTTAAGATTTTCTTTGGGACTACCGTGCTTTCTGGACTGCAAAGAGACATAGCTGAAGGCCTTTAAAAATCATGGCATTTGTAAATGAAAGTTGGGCTAATTAAACAGATTAAAAAATGCTTTCTCTTAACATAGAGTCTTGCACTTACTGGAAGCTGGGACTGGAAAAACATTCTTGTGATTTAAACTTAACTTTTCATGTGATTTTTTTTTTAATTTTAGGAAACCATGAGTTTGATTTTGGTGTTGATGTTTTGGAAGAGTATATGAAACAAATGCACTTTACCTGGTTCCTCAGTAACGTCCATGACAGATTTACATCTGAACCTCTTGGACATGGTGCAGTCAAAAAGATAGTTAACTGGAACAATCTGAAAATTGGCTTAATGGGACTAGTTGAAGAAGACTGGCTTGATACTCTGGCCACAATTAATAAGGCCAATGTAAACTATAAAGATTATGTGGAAACTGCTAATGAGCTAGCCCTGGAGCTCAGAGCAGAAGGAGCTGACCTTGTGATTGCCATGACGCACATGAAGTGGAAAAATGACACCAGGCTTGCCCAGAACGCAGAAGGGCTCGATTTGATTCTCGGAGGCCATGACCACGAGTATGGGATCAAGAAAGTGAATGAGACTTGGATTGTCAAGAGTGGATATGATTTTAAAAATCTGACAAAAATAGATATACAGCTGTTCGATACCTCGTTCCAGTATGTATTTGAGAAAGTGGACATTTTGAGTTATTTGGAAGAAGATTCATATATCAAAGCAATAGTAAGAGATTTTACTCAAAACATACAGGTGGGTGAGGATTATTGAGTTGTTCAGCTCATGTGGGTTGATCACACGGACATTTTAGGCAGCATTGTAGACCACATCATAGCCTGTGATTGATGAGAGACACTAAAATAGCATCTTCAGTCACAATAAATTTGTGATAGTTTTCTATCTTTTTAAATTTACACATCCACTTATGTTTTATTTTGACTTTGTAAATAATAATAGGAATTTAATAAATTAGATTTATTTCTAATATTCTCTATATTATATCCTTGTTATAAGAGCTTATTAATTTTTTTTTTTTTGGTTTTTCGAGACAGGGTTTCTCTGTCTAGCCCTGGCTGTCCTGGAACTCACTTTGTAGACCAGGCTGGCCTCGAACTCAGAAATCCGCCTCCCTCTGCCTCCCGAGTGCTGGGATTAAAGGCGTGCGCCACCACGCCCGGCTTTTTATTATTATTTTTTGGGGGGAGCTTATTAATTTTATTTTCATAACTTCATAAGACTTGAGCATCAAAAGTGTTAGTGTAGGGAAATATAGGTTAATTAGCTAATACAGATTAAGCATTTCATATTCAAAATGATGTTTTTTTTTACTTCGCATATTTATAAATTATTTGGATCTTAGAGTTTTCTTGATTTCACGGTATCTACATTTTAATAATGAACTATCTTGGAAATGGAAATAAATAATAAAAGGAGTTTAGACCCACTGTAACATTTCTGCTTATTTTGACTGATATTAATTGAATACTTTCTCTGAACTCAAATTGTGGAAGTATTTATGTCTTGAATAAAGAGATTGATATTTTTGTTAAGCATTAGGTTAGTATAAAAACACAAGTGATTTTTGTAACAATTTGTATTAAAAATATTCCACCTTTAAATCTATGTCATCTGGCAACTTTGTCATCTATCCTACGGCCCCAAGCATCTTGGGCAAACTTTAGCTACTTAAAAGTGTGTGTGTGTGTGTGTGTGTGTGTGTGTGTGTGTGTGCGCGCACATATGTGTGTGTGTTACTTTTGTGAGGGATTTGTAAAACATAAGCCATGATATATTAATATCTATGCATTTATTATTTAATATAACCTTTGGTACATGTGTTAATTCTGTAACAAACAGAGGCTTCTGTTACATTTCAGTTGGAAGTAATTAACTGTTTCATGTTGGGTCAGCTTGTTGTCATAAATATTACAGGTTTCTGGCTCTAAAAGGCTAGGATAGAGGTTTCAGAACTGTATGGTAACATGGCTTATTGCATAAGTTAAAAGTGAATCTCTGTTGGATGGTTAGTATTTTGGTATTCTTTCGGTACTGTGGATTTTTTTTTTTTTTTTTTTTTTTTTTGGTTTTTCGAGACAGGGTTTCTCTGTATAGCCCTGGCTGTCCTGGAACTCACTTTGTAGACCAGGCTGGCCTCGAACTCAGAAATTCGCCTGCCTCTGCCTCCCGAGTGCTGGGATTAAAGGCGTGCGCCACCACACCCGGCTGTGGATTTTTAACTTGAAGGTAAAAATAAGTGGTCAAATAGAGAAAATTAAATTTAAAAATCGATAAAACACAGGGGATGTTGACTTTAGAAAGCTATTTTTTTTTCTTTTAGTATATGTTAGAAGAAGTTCTTTGCCCAATCGATGTGGCATTGGATGGCCGTGAGATTACTGTAAGAAGATGTGAGAGCAACCTTGGAAATCTGGTGACGAATGCAATGTTAGAGGCCACGCATGCTGATGTGGCACTCCTTAACTCAGGTGACTTGGGTGTTAAAGAGGACATAAAATGACCAAGCCCACATCCCCAGAGCTTGTAGTAATAGTAGTCATTTTTAATATTCATAAAGTCCTACTTTGAAATGTTATTAATTTCATGAGTTCAGCAGCCCATCTCTTGCCATGATTGGGTATTTGGAACAAGATTCTGGAGACCAGTTTGTCAATGAAATTTTATAAAGATATCACCTGTCACTCATCTGTCTTAAACCTGTTGTGCTGTTATACTTTGACTAAAGGAAAAGCAATAGATGTAAGTCTTTCACTGGAAGTTTTTGCTCTTTCACCAGTTTTGCCTTCCTCCCTCTTTAATGTGGAAATGGTTTTCTGCTGGACTGACAGGGACCTGCTCTTGGCCTCTTCATTTTTGTTTGAAGTTGGATGACTTAGGAGTTTTAAGAGTTTAAGAGTCTACAGAAAATTAAAAACAATCTCTAAAAACAACTTTCGTTCCTATACTGTAACTGAGAGGCTCAGGCATTATCTAACTGCAGAGACCGGGTCCCTGATTTCCCACAGTTTAGAACATAGGGTGGAGCTGAAGCCCAGCCTAAGAGTTCTGGCCTGGTGTGTAGCATTTCACATGTTGGATCGCATTTCAGCTTCTGCGTTCTGCTCCCCCAAATTTATAGTGTAACCCCACTTAACATCCTAACAATAAACTTCTTAGAATTCTGTTTTTCATGGAAGATACAAATGGTCTGAACTACATATGAGTGGTTTAGAACTGACCATGAAAACATTTCCCAACAGTGAAATTTTTGTAGTTGTTTCCTTGTGAAGATGTCCATTCTGCAATTCATAGGCCTGGTTCTGTGGACATATGGAGAGAGGGCAGAGGCTTTCCAGTTTTAGTATTACAACTTTTAGTTAAGAATAATGTGGTAGTTAACATGAAGTCAGATCTTCTAATGAATATGTTATATGTAAAATTAAACTGGAAGTAAATGTGAGGCAGACATTAGAAACCAGATTAGGACCTTTTGTCCTAGGGATGTAGAGTTGGAGTTTATGTGTAACACTGAATCATCCAAGCACTTCTGGATGGAAAAATGAAAACATTTCTCCCCTTTGGAATCACTGTAGGCACTCTCAGGTCTGACAGAATACACCCGCCAGGGAATTTCACTCTGCACGACCTTTTGGCCATACTCCCCATCGTGGACCCAGTTTTAGTTGTCAGAGCAACGGGTGCACAGCTGCTGGAAGCGCTTGAAAATGGGGTTTACAAGTACCCAGCTCTGGATGGGAGGTATGTTCATATGTTGCTACTAAGTGATGTGCGTAACTTTACAACGGAACTGTACCAAGACAAATTTAAAAATGGCTTAACATTCTACAATTTAAATTTAAAATCCATAAAAAAATGTAAGGATAGTTTAAATCTCTATACTTGAGAATAATTAATGTAAATTATTAATTATTAAATAATGAATCTAGAATCTCTAATTATTTTTACTAAAGGATCTTGAGAGTGACAAGATATTGGTATGTAAAAAGTAAAAATCAGTATTATTTTTAGTTATATGCAAGTGTATTCATGTACTACTGAATTTCAGTATTTAAGTACCTAAACCCACTTTTGCACTTCCTTCAGATTACTTTAAAAATAAAGTAGTCCTTTGCTGTTTAGCTTTCAGATCCAGATCTCACTAGAATTCTTAGTTAGATGAGGCTAAGGGGGTAGATTTAGGTGCATGGGTTCTTCTCCTTTGTGTTATAGCCTTAAAGCAAGTATCTGAGAACATTATAATCTAGGTATTGTCATATTACACCTAGACTACCACAGTGGCAAGAAATATAAGTTGAAAAAAATATGAAAGAAATCCTCTGGAGAAAGAAGTCAGAGAAACACTTTATGCTTTCATAAATTACTATGTCAAATTTGGTTAAAATATGTATAGGAACATTAACATACCATATGATTCATCCACTTAATCTGTACAGTTGTTTCCTAGCTTTTCAGGGTTGTACAGTTATTGTCAGAGTCAGTTCAAGAAAATTTCATCACTCTGCAAAGGAACTGCCAGTCACTTTCGCTTTCCCCCCAAGCCTCAGCTCTAGGCCAGCATGGTCTCCTTTAATCTTCCTGGTTACCTGGTATGCCAGTTAGAGGAGCCAATCCTGTAATGTGACCTCTTTAAGAGCTTCTTTCATCGAGCATACTTTTAAGGTTCATCCATGTTGTAGTATGCATCAGTACTTATTTCTATTTATTGCCGAGCAACACCCCCATATGTGGGATGGACACTTCAAATCTTTCCTTTTTTTTTTTTATACCATTATAAACGCTGCTGCTGTGAAAATACATGTGCAAGGTTGGTTGGGCTCTCAGGTGACCAGTACATGTTAGATTCCAAGTGCTGAGTCCTATGGAACCTGACAGGCTGTTTTCCAGAGTGACTGCGCCGATTTAACATTGTCCAGGCAGGATGTCACCTAGAGGCTTCAGTTTCTCTACTTCCCTGCCAACCCTTGTTCCCTTCCATGCTATCTGTCCTAGTTAATGTGAAGCAGGGCCTTGTGATGCTGGGTGGCGTCTCTCTGACTGATGCTGATGCTGACCATCTCTTCATGTACCTATTGGCCATTCGTCTGTCTTCTTCAGATGCGCCTCTGTCTTTACCCTTTTGTAAAGGTTGCTCTTAAAAAAAACTCTTACTGACTTAAATGTTCCTACAGATGGAGCCTCAAAAATCTTACTTTATTTACAGAGTGGAATGGAGATTGCCAGAGCTGGAGTGCAGAAATATTAGCCCAGGGATATAAAATTACAGTTGATAGGAGGAATAGTTCCAGAGATTTATTACACAGCATGATGATTACAGTTAATTAGGATACATTGTATGTTTAAAAATGATGAAAGTTGAGTATTGCTTAATAACAGTGACTATGTGAGGTAATTCACATCAATTTGCATATTCTACCAGGTGCATTTACTTTAAAACATATAGTATATGCTAAATAATACAGTTTTATTTATTGATGCAGAAGTAAAATTTCAAGTTAAATGACATTAATAAGATAAGATTATTATTGGAAAACAGTTGATGCAACTTTTTACTTACCTCCAACCTAAAAATGCCCTTCTTTTGTCCAGTGTTTGCTTCCTCAACTCAAGGCAAGTGAATTTACCCAAAAGTTGTTTTCAGCTTCACCATAATTCTTATAATTTACATGTATCTTAGAGTTCCTATTGCCATGATAAAAAGCACTATGACCAAAAGCAACTTGGGGAGGAAAGAGTTCATTTATTGTACATTCATCTCTGAGGGGATGATTAGGGCAGGAACTCTCAACAGGAACTTGGAGGCACACTATGGAGGAATACTGCTAGCTGACGTGCTCCTCATGGCTTGCCTAGCCTGCCTTCTTATAGCATCCCAGCCCATCAGCCTAGGGATGGGTGTTACTGCCCACGGTAAGTTGGGCCTCTCACATCAATCATCAATCAAGAAAATATCCTACAGGCTCGCTCACAGACCAATCTCAATTGAGGATCCTCTTACCAGTTAACTGTAGTTTGTGCCAAGTTAACAAAACACTAACCAGTACAGTATGATAAATAAAGCCTTGTCTGTGTGTGGGTAAATTCAACGACACAGTGATTTTTAGCCTGCTTATAAATGGAGTTAGAGGTAGAAAAATGATTTCCAGGGAAATGAATAGGTGTATATATGGAGAGATGAATATTAGGCCCTGACCATGAAATTGATATTAGCAGATAGACATACAAGATAAGCAATACTAGTCAGAGTGTGCTGAACCTGATACATAATTAGATGGGTAGTTTAATTGATCCCAAATACTGGTATCTTTCTTGTGCAATTTAAAGATATTTGAGAATACCTTTGCATCTAATTTTAATCAAATTTTTGACAATACCTCTGCATATAAACTAATCAACTTCCACCTGAAACTTGATTAGGTAATTACACCTGAGAAACCTCTCTGTGTCTATTTCCAACAGACCTTCCACGGGACTTCATTCCTCACATATTAATGCACCAGTTATTTTTCCAAAAAGACAAGTAGTCAATGTAATGCTTCTGCTTAAAATGATGTGACAGTTCCCTTCAGCCCACAGCCAATGATCTCAAGTACTTCGGAGGCATATTCTCAAACTGGTTCAAGGTCGCCTTTCCAAACCCAAGCCACTTGTCATATGTAAACTGTAGTTCTGCCCTCTCATTTATTAAAAATCTCATCTTTTACCTCCCGATGCACAGGTTGTCGCCTGTGACTTCTGCCTAGCATACCCTTCCCCCATCACCTCAGATTAGTCATCCCTTTCTGTTGTTCTCCTGGTAGAAGTTTAATTACAGCTTGGAGATCATTGTTTTCTAATACAAACATTCAGTGTTGCAAATTTCTCTATAAGCACTATTTTCGTGGCACTATAAGATTGTTGATATATTGTATGCCTCTTACCCTTTTTAGCTCCTAACACTTAAATTTTCTTCACTATCTATGGATTATTTATAAATACATATTTAAATTTCTAAGATTTTCTTGTTAACTTTGCCATTGGTGTCTAGTTTCTATTCAGAAATCTTATTTTGTAGGTTTTCCATTCTTTAGTATTAGAGTATTTGTTTCATGGTCTTAGTTAAATTTTCATGTATATTCTAATGTATACTTTTAAAAATTGGTGGTGAATGTTTTTGTTCCTCTTAAATCCTTATAACTTTTCTACCAACTGTAATATTTAATAAGGAACATGGAATGTTTCATTTGGTCATGACTTGGTTTTCTCTTTCATTTGTTTAGGTTTTGGTTCAGTTTGGTTCAGCTTTGTTGATATATATATATATATATATATTCAATGTTGTACTATATTGACTAGTTGGCCATTTTATTACATAAGGTGAAGCGGTCAAAAAAAACTATAGTTTTTTTTTTTGTTGTTGTTGTTTAATTCAGTTGTCTTTCTGTTATTGTAAATAAAATGTTTCCTCTTAACCAGACATATTCATTTAGGTGTTCTCTGTGACTTAATTTACAATGAGTTAGATTTGTGTATCTGTGTAACAAAGACAGTATGGCTTGTGAAGCCTAGAATACTTAGCTGCCTGTTCTATGAGAATATTAGTAACCCTTTTCATCATTTGTCTCTTCATCTCTTTGCTCTGGAGTGTACTGTGGGCTTAATATACCCAGTCCAATTTTCTTGGATTTATCTTTGCATTGTTTATTTTTTGTGTACTCACTTCTTTTTAAATTATGCAAGTCATTGTTCTTTAAATTAGATACTTATAAGATAGAATACAATTTGTGGCTTATATTTAGTTTCATAATTTCTCTCTTTATTTGTGAGTTAAAACCTTTTGACTACTAAATTATCTTTGTTTTTGTATGTTTAAATATTTAGTGTTTATTTTGTATTTTATTCTGTTTCTTTAATTCTGTATTTTGTGTGTTCTGTGGCTTTTGCCTAGCACACCCTTCATCTGTCACTGCAGATTTGTCACCCCTCTCTGTTGTTCTTATGGTAGATGCCCATAAATTTGATCTTGTCTGGCTTTCCACTGGGGCTAGACAAGGCAGCTCTGTTGGGAGTCCAATAGAGGGCTAATATCATTATATATATATATAATATATATATATATATATTATATATATTATATATATATTATATATATATATATATATATATATATATATATATATATATATATATATACCAACAAAGCAAATAACCTAATTTGAAAAAAGGGTACAGAGCTAAGCAGAGATTCTCAATAAAGTAATCCTGAATGGCCAAGAAGCATGTAAAGAAATGTTCAGCATCCTTAGTCATTAGAGAAACGCAAATCAAAACAACCATGAGACCCCCATCTCACATCATCAGAATGGCTAAGATCAAAATGGATCAAGGGGAATACTTCCTCATTGCTGGTCGAGTGCAAACTTATACAACTACTTGGGAAAGCAATCTGGCAGTTTCTCAGAAAATTGGAAATAGTTCTGCCTGAAGACCCAGCTATACTGCTCCTGGCCATATACAGCACCATACCACAAGGGCACGTGCTCCACTATGCTTGTTCATAGCAGCTTTATTTGCAATAGCCAAAACGGAAGACAACTCAGATGTCCCTCAACTGAAGAATGAGAACAGAAAATGTGGTTCTTTTACACAATAGAATACAATTCACCTATTAAAAACAGGGACACCATGAATTTTTCAGGCAAATGGATATAACTAGAAAATATCTCAAGTGAGTTAACCCAGCCCCCAAAAGACATGCATGGTATGTACTTACTGATAAGTGGATATTGACTGTAAAGTACAGGATACCCATGATGTACTCCATAGACCCAAAGAAGCAAAACACGAAGGGGGCCCAAGAGAAGATGCTTGGCTCTCATATAAAGGGGAATAAAATAGCCATAGGAGGCAGATGGAGGGAGGGATCCGGGTGGAGAGGGGATGGGGAGGGGTATGGGGAGGGCCAGGGTCAGGTGTGGTGAGAAATAGGAAAGAGGGCCAGAGGGCCAGGAGAATAATTGGAAGTCTACAGCTTAGGGGGTGGGGGGTATCTGCAGGATGTGCCAGAGAGCTGGGATAGGGAAGTCTCCCAGGAGTCAATGTGGTTTACCTTAGCTGAGAAGCCTATCAGCGGGGATATGGAACCTGAAGAGGCCACCTCTCATAGCCAGGTAGGACTCCCAGTATAGGGATAAGGACACCAACCCATATACAAAATTCTTGACCACAGTTTTGTCCTGTGTACAAGAAATGTAGGGACAAAGCTGGAGCAGAGACCAAGGCAATGGCCAACCAATGACTGGTCCAACTTGAGATCTATCCATGAGCAAGCACCAACCCCTGGCACTATTAATGATATTCCGTTATGCTTCCAGACAGGAGCCTAGCATAACTGTCCTCTGAGAGGCTCCACCCAGCAGGTGACTGAGACAGATACAGACACCCACAGCCAAACACTGGATGGAGCTTGGAGCCTCTTATGGAAAAATTGGGGGAAGGATTCAGGACTCTGAAGGACATAGGAACTCCATAGGAAGACCAACAGAGTCAACTAACCTAGATCCTTGGGGTCTCTCAGAGACTGAGCCACCAACCAAAGAACACACATGGGCTGGACCTAGGCCTCTGGTACATATGTAGCAGACGTGCAGCTCAGTCTCCATGTGGGTCCCCAAACAACTCAAGCCGGGGCTGTCCCGAAAACTCTTGCCTGTCTGTAGAATCTGTTCCACACAGTATTTTAAACTTTGATTTCAAACACTAAACATTAAAGAATTCAAGAGAACACTATTTTCCCCAGATATTTATTTCCTATTTCTGTTGGTTTTCTCTTCATTTTTGCATTTGCAATATTTTGGAATCATTTCCCTTTGGTCTAAATAAAATCTTTTGTATTATTTCTCCTTTATTTGCAAAGCACCATCTTCTCTAGTTGCTCCTGTGGTCCATTTCAGTGGTTATTTCTGATGCAGCTGGTTCCGTGTTTCTCAGATTGTTTTTGCTTCCACTTAGATTTTGTTCATGTTTTCCATTGAATGTGTGAGATTTACTTCATTGTTTAATCGATTTAATTTTATTTCTGAAATTTAGATGACATAGTTAGATCTTGGGTTCTAGTCTTAAAGATACTAGAAACTTCATTATTATTTATTTAATATTTTCCTCTCATATTTTCCTCTCTGATATAAAGATAAAAATTTTTATTAGTATATATTTTTCTAGTTCATAACTTTTAACATTAATCTACATTCTGCTATTGAGGCTGCCCAGTGAATTTTAATTTTATTTTCAAGTCAAATTTCATTGGATTTATCTCCCTCAGGTAGGTGTGGTGTGTATTGGGGGTATTTTGCGGTGTGCATGTATGCAGAGGTCAAAGGTCAATGCTCAAAGCCCATCTTGGTCATTTTCCATCTCATTTTGTGTGACAGGGTCGCTCATTGATCCTTGAGATCACTGGTTTGGTTAGTCAGGGAACTTCAGTGATCTTCCTGTCTTATCACCCAAGCATTAGGGTTATACATACTCACTGGTGTTATGGGCTCTGAGGTCTGGGGATAGAATTCAGGTCCTCAAGAGTACATGGCTAGAGTCATCTCCTTAGTTCCTGATTTTCTTTTATATTACAGTTCAGAGCAGGGACTTTCTACTATTCCATTGATTTCAAGATGGTTTGGTTGCATGCCTGAGTATGTTTCTAATAGTTGCTTTATATTTCGGAAAGTTTCAGTTATCTGTGTCATCTCAGCTTTGGCTTCCTGTCCCACCCCCCCACTCCCCACCACCCTGAGCGAATTTTGGTGTGTCCCTGGTTTTTCTTATTTTCTTGAATATTTTTGGATTTTCCTCTGCACATTTTGAGTACTATTTTGTGAGCCTCGGATATTGCTTCAGTTCTCTAGGGAGTGTTAACAATGCTGTTATAGGCCATAACCCTTTAACCTCAGGCCCCTGGGTCCAGCCCTGCCATGTGGGTTGTGATCAAGATGTTGGGTCTATGTGTAGTCTTGTAGTCCTTGCACTAATTCACCATATTGTTTTATGACTGAAATGATGCTTGCCTAGAACCTGGTACAGATTGGTGCACCAGAACTGGCCAGGCGCAGACAGGTGCAGCAGGAAAGGGAAAGAAAGCAGGTGTAGACTGGGGCAGTCAGGGGGACTGAATGTCATCAGGGTTATCTCCTACTTCCCCAAAGGCTAAGGAGAGCAGTGGGGACAGCTGCTGAAGAGTAGTGAAGGCTTGCTTACGCTGCCCTCAGGGCAGGGGCTTTGCTCCCTCAGCATCTGGGTCTCACAGCCAGTGCCCACCTTTTCAAAAGCTCTGTCTAGGTGAATCATTTGCCTCCTACTTAGAACCATTCTGTAAACTAGTATTCGTCACTTAGTCTTGGCTCAACGGCTGATACACAATAGATGACAGTGTTCACAGCATGGTTTGTATTAGAAAAATCTTGTTAGTCTCAAATATTTAAGATGGACATTTTAGCACCGAGCTATGGCCCCAGCCACCCCCAACCACTTATTTTGAGCCAGGACTCACCAAGTTTGCCAGGAGGACCCTCAGATTCTCATCTTAGTCAATGCTGGTCTTGAATTTGTGATCGTCCTGCCTCAGTCTCTCAAACTCTCAGTCTGTGTTACCAAGTCCAGTGAGTCATTTTTAAAGATGGGACTAACAGTAAATATTAATTAATAGGGGTGTCAGGTGTTTCTGAAGCTTATGGGGGCTGTAGTTAGCATTGTGAAGATACATGTATGTTGTCTATTTTATTTTTGTATCCCTTTAGTAGCAGGATGGAAATTGAGGCAGTGATCTCACAGGAATTCAGAGTTGTAGGAGAACAGAAATTCTCGAAGTAAGGATAGAATTACTTAGAGTTGCTTTTATTGTTTGACGTTTTGAAACCAAAGTTCACTTGGCAAGTCTGCTGAGATGCACACAGCCTGTGTACATCCTGCCTGACAAGTAGCCTAAGGGGAGATGCTGACCAAGTCTAGCATTCTCTCACTTCTGATTAATATGGTGCAGAACTGTGTGAGAAGAAGTCGTTTTTACATTTCAGGTTTCCTCAGGTTGCTGGGATAGAATTTGGATTTGATCCAGATGCAGAACCAGGCCATCGAGTCATAAGAGACACGGTGAAAGTTCAAGGACAGTACTTACAGAAAAAGAAAGTCTATCTCCTGGCCATTAAGGAGTACATTGCAAATGTAAGAATGCTTTCTTTTGAAATGTTTTAAGAAAACTGTTTGGTGCTTATGTCCATACACATGTATGTTTCCTTTCATGAATTCAGACACTTAGAAAATAATAAATGTTTCTATTGCATTTTTGTGATTCATGAATTGAATAAAATTTATCTCATGATATACAAGTACAATTACACTGTTTAGTATTATCAGATTTAAAAGTACAGGCCCTCTAAAGTCCATGTACAACAATTCTGTTCCCTAAATGGCTAGCAAATATAGCCATAATTGTATAGCCCAAAGTGCTAAATTGGATTGCTAAATTCAAATTTAGTGATAAATAGTCCTAAAACAGTTAATATTTCTACTTTAGATATATTTTATTACTTACATATTACTCCGTTACTTAGAATGAAATGTAGATGACTATGTTTTAAGGACTTAACATAATAATTTGGTGTGTTTGCCACCATTTGATCTAAAGTACTGAGTTTGAGGAACTTTGTAAGATGCATTGATTATGTGTTCTAATCCTGAGAGCCCTTCAGTAAGTTTCAGATTAGAGCAGACAGTAGTGGAACAAACCATCAATCCTAGCACTTGGGAAGCAGAAGCAGGTAGATCTTAGAGTTTGAGGCCAGCTGGTCTACAGAGTGAGTTCCAGGACAGCCAGGGCTACACAGAGAACCACTGTCTTGAAACACCATATACACACAAAAAATTTTCTGATCATATTCTTCAGTATCATTCTAATGATCCTCTTTGTTAATGTTATTTCACAATCCTCTTTGGAGACTGTAGGGGGCCTATTCTCACGGCCATGGAACAACTGAGTTGCCACAACAAGATCACAGCTACCATGTCTAGATTTATGGAGTAGGACAATTATTTAAAGTATATTAACTCAGGTTTAAGAAAATGTCATTATGTACAAAGGTAAGGAATTACTTTCAACACTGGGTAAATTTAAAATCTTATGTCTTCTGTATTTATTACTCCTGGTTTGGAACCTGAGTTCTGTTTTGGCATTTCAGGGAAAGGATGGCTACAGTATGTTTAGAAGTTGCCCTCGGATGTTTGACTCTGAGACTGCTCAGGTGCTGTCTACAGTTGTCATGAATCACTTTGAATCCATAAAAATTTTGCAAGGAAAGAAGAAGTGTCTTTCCGGCCATCGGATGAGTTTGATCACGACAACAAACAAATCGCCATCCCTCACAGGTAGCAGGATGGTCACGTTTCATGTGCTGCTGCCTGAGTAATGTTTCTTAGACTCTGGTCTTTAGGTGGGCGTCTCGTTGTCTGAGGACATGTGAAGAGAATAAAAATTGACCTGTATTTTCCAAGGTGAAATGACAGATGAAGGGAGAGTAGTCACGGGGCCTGCATAGTTATCCAAAGCTCGGACCAGACACTACTGCATATGCCAGCAAGAGTTTGCTGAAGGGACCCTGATATAGCTGTCTCGTATGAGGCTATGCCAGTGCCTGGCAAATATAGAAGTGGATGCTCACAGTCATCTATAGGATGGAACACAGGGCCTCCAATGGAGAAGCTAGAGAAAGTACCCAAGGAGCTGAAGGGGTCTCCAACCCTATAGGTGGAACAACAATATGAACTAACCGGAACCCCCAGAGCTCATGTCTCTAGCTGCATATGTAGCAGAAGATGGCCTAGTCAGCCATCATTGGGAAGAGAGGCCCCTTGATATTGCAAACTTTATATGCCCCAATACAGGGGAATGCCAGGGCCAAGAAGTGGGAGTGGGTGGGTAGGGGAGCAGGGCGGGGGGAGGGTATAGGGAACTTTTGGGATAGTATTTGAAATGTAAATTAAGAAAATATCTAATAAAAAATCAAAAAAAGAAAAGAAAGAAAGAAAGAAAGAAAGAAAGAAAGAAAGAAAGAAAGAAAGAAAATCAAGTCCTTTTCAGGGTTTCTGCTTCACAATCTTCAACTACCTTTCCAACATTTACCTTCTAATCCAGATGAAAAAATTATAACCTGCCAAATTAGCTTACTTCTGTCCAATTAAACATTTTGTCTTGTCCTACTTGATAGATGCTGTGCCTTGGAATATAAGTCCCCACTTATTGAGTTTATAAACTTAATTCTTTTTCTAAGGTCATTTCAACAACAATCCAAGGCAAATCTTATCAAATCATAATTAGTTTTATAATTGGCTGATTCTTTGATAAATAATTATACTCCTAAATATATCCAAGTTCTGGAAGTTATAATTACACCTTTTGGAAGTAAAATGATTTATCTTCTTTTTTTTTTTTTAAACAAGAGTTCTTTTAATACACCGGCCATATTTTATGTCTAATTATTTCTCAAAAATGTAAAATGGAAGAGAAAATGACAGCTGTCACATATGATCACCACTAAATAGACTCAGCAGACTGTAAAACCCACCTGCCCACCCACCTTATATTTAACAATAATTTAAAAAGTATCATGAATTTGAGAGGGGGTGGTGGGATGGGAAGAGTTGCCATGGAAAGAGAGATAGAAATGATGTCAATATAGTACTCATGAACAAAAGTCTAAAAAACCTTAAAAATATAATTATTAAGTAAATCCTTTTGAGATAATATGTAGTAATACTTTAAAGGTTTAAAAAATTGACATAAAATTGCATCATGTGTATCATATATTTCCATATGTGCATTATTCATTATATAATGTTCAAATTAAGGTAAGCATACCTATTTCCTAAAACATTTATTAAGTATAAAATATTTTAAAGTCAAAATGAATTTACGCATTTTTGTTTATAAATTTCTTAACATGTTTAATCTGCATGTAAGTAACATAGATGACTTCTGACTGTGATGATGGAGAAATAAAATTTCACTACTGTTTATAAATTTCAATTTGTATGTTCTAATAAAGCTTTAGTTATGACTTTAAAACATCTGTTGGAAGAGCATGCATAGTTTAACTGGTTCTACTGCATTTTTTTAGCCTTTGAGGAAGAAACAGATGAGCAATCGGGAGTAATTGCAGTGCCTGGCATAGAAGGAAGAATCTTCCATATTTCTCCCGACATGAAAGAACATTTGCACCAACTTAGAACTGCGAGACAGCAAGGCCTGAGGACTTTACCGACCATCAGTGACAATGCACATGAGACTTCTGATTCTGACTAACTGTAACAGACTTGGTCTGCTTTGTTAGTGCTCAGATGGACTGGACCAAGCTTAGCAGTAATAGGCGTGGTAACAGAATCCTGATTGCGTTTATCATTCTAGAATTGATGATAATTCTAGGGATATTGCTCTAAATGTTCTTTTCACTTAAATTTTATCAAGTCCTGTAACTTTTGACTCTTCCTTGTGTTGGGCCAGAAACACAAACATTTGTAATTAAAGTGTAAACAGTATACTGTTTATTATTCAATGAAATTCATGCTCACCTCTTCACAGTATTTATTTGTATAGTAACCTTTTTTCTCTTAGTATTGCTTATTTTTCTGTTCAGATGAATGAATGAATACATAGGTATCCTCTCACTAGTGGTTAATTTGAACTCTTTTGACCTTGTTGGAATTCTGTGATACAGCACCTGAACATATCTTCTTGATAAAGTACTGAACTTTTATATTAATGACTGCAAACCATGGGCTTTAGGCAACGTACTCACTTACTGTTGTTCCCACTGAAGCACCCTTTCTTACCACAGTGAAATGAGAGAAAGTAGTAGTATAATACCTAAAATAGACTTAAAAATTAGCTAACACCAGACAGGACCAAATTCATAACTGGCTTGTTATTGATTAATTGATTGGTGATACTTCCTAAATTTACGTTTTCTTTGACAGTTTTTTAAAAAATTGTTTGTAAGTAAAAAGTTCCTATCTTTGAGTCTTCTGTTTTTTCTCAGTTAAGAGCTGTGCTTCTAGGCCAGAAAACACATCTGTTTTTTGGAAGACCATGTGGGCCTTCTTTTAATTTGTGGGAATAGGAGCATTCAGTCATCACAAGTCATTTCGATTTCACTTGAACAGTAAGACACCAAGCACATTTCAGAAATTGAACCCACTGTTACTGTTCTATGAAATGGACATGCGCATTAAGCCATCTCCTAAGTAATTCCTTTAAAACCGCGGAGTAGTGCTTCTCTCAGCCTTCATCTTTGTGCAGTAGATAATGTTTAATATTGAAAGCCACAAATGGTCCATGTTCAGAGACTAAAGACAGAGGATAAGGAATGCTCAGCCCTAAGTGGGGCATCTTTATCATACCGCTTCCTCTCAAGGCTCAGAGTTTACCATGGCAAGGTGGTAGAGAGACTACTGTAAGACAGAGTACATGACTTCAGTGAAACTGTTTTTCTGATGTGGCAGGCTTGTTGCACATGTGACATCACAGAGGCTGGGACTGCACAAGTCCTACACTAAAGTCATCCAGACAAGATGCCAGCTCGGGCGGGGGTGGGGCTCACACAGTTCAAACTGAGGAACTAAGAGCAGCTGATGGCTTCTGGGAGGAAGAAGTCAGTTTTCTTCAGTGTAGACCCTGAGAACCTCAACACAATATAATAGCCTGACATACACACAGTTAGCACTAAGGGGATTGAGACCCAGTGGACTTAAACAATCAGAATGGGGAAGCTTGAAGGGGTGGGGAGAGACTGGAAGGAGGGAATGCGGATTAGAGTTCATCAGAATGTATTATATGTATACATGAAATTCTCATTAAAAATAAATGACTTGATTAAAGTATTTAGAAATGTAGCTCAGTTCAGATATTTATTATTATGAATATCCATATGTGTTTAAAATTAAGCTTCCAAATGATTAAGCTCCGTAGAAACAGAAATTGTTGTTGGTGATAAATCATAGGAATTAACTGTTAAAATAATATTACTGGGGCAAATATTGCATTTCATTAGATTTAGGATTTCTCTTTTCCTTTCTTTGGTTCTTGATTGGGAAATGAAATTTTATGTGATTATATGAAAGATGCTGAAGAGGCACACGTGAATTTTTGTGTTAAGTTTATGGGGCTAGAGAGATGGCTGAGCTGTTAAAAGTGGTTGCTGATGTGCCTGATTGTTGTATGCTAAAATGCAGAAGGAAAATCATTATGGTACTGGATATAGAGTCACCCAGCCAAAGGTGTGGGAGATAGGCTACGCTTTAGCTGGGGTCCCTGGAGATCAGAAGGGAGCACACACCGACCAGAGAGGAGACTGGCTGTTCTGCCTCTAGATAGAGGGAAAAGCTTAGATGGCTTCTGGGATAGGTCAAGTGATCATAATCATCTTGCCTGGAAGACTTCAGGTGCTCTACTCTTGCAGATGCTAAAATGCTTGATCTGGGATGGAAGGGAACACATGCTATGCATTTAAGAGACAGGCTAAAGTCCCAGGAACATGCTTATACTCCATCCTCCTATGTTCCCCACCTGTCTCAGTGTATGGACATATCAGCACTATCTGGCTTGGCAGAAAGTGGGAGCTCTCGGAGCACTACACTTCGTATTCTGTAGCTTTTACCTCAGTTGTATAAAATGTAAACTTACTTTAAAGTAAAATTAGAGATTAAATTATTTTAGTGTTAGGACAGACAAACAGATGTTTGTTCTTAGGTCCCAGGTACACAATAATAACTAATAAGTGCCAGAGACAAAGTGAATGAATGTTTTCTGTGAAATATTATTCTTATTTTCTTAATTTGCATATAATAAAAAAACTTCTAAAACTATTTAGGCATTAATCAAGACATACTTTCTAGGGCATATAAGCCCTGACTTGCTTTGAAAAGAGCTGCATTTGGTTTCAAGATTCTTAATATATCGTCCCTGTGTGTGTTTTAATTGTTTGATAGGTGCATGTACTGTGGGAGGAGTGATGTTTTCCTTTATCCACATTATTTTTATCCAGAACATAAGCTATTATAGATATTCATTTATAAATACAAGCATGCATCTCTTTGTGAATTGTATTTAGTTTTATGTTTTCTGGATTTGAAGGGTCTGATATAGTTGATCATGGTTTTTACAACTGTAATTGTGAAAACAGAGATAAGTATTAGAGTAATAATCCACACCACTTTCATATTTCTTAGAAAATTACACTATCAATCTAGGACTTTTATCTGATGTTATCAACAATTGTGCTGGCATTTTGGCAATTTACAGTCTAAATTGGTGCAGCATATCTGTTTTGAATGGTGGTGGTATTATTAGTGCCACAAGTCACATGTTTCGTATCAGGTTACAGCATGACAGGCAGAAAGGGTGGAGTAGCAGTTCATTACTGCTAACTTATAAAATCCTGTCTGAGTCAACACATTGGCTTATGTCTCTTTTTGTTTAGTGTTCTTTACTTTGAATCCTGATACCTTCCCCATCTCCTGCTCATGTTGTTATGGTTCATGTTTTCTTTTCTTGGAAAGAACTTAAATATAATGACTGTACAGAATAGAATACCACTTTTCTTTATGTAAATCCATAACTCCATTTTGGCAACTCCTTATTCTACACATTAAGTCAAAAAACAATAAAAAATGTAAAAGCCACTCTTTATTGCACATTGACAATATAGTTGACAACCGTCTAGTTAAATGAATCACCAGGTTAATTACAGTTTGGACATGCATTGATCAGTAAGGTTACTAAAAGTCAGATTTGTTATTTCTCAAGTGATTCATTCTGAAATTGGAAAGTGTTAATATGGCTCTCTAACATAGCTATTGGGTGTTAGTCTTACTGCATATAATATTTTGTTCTTACAATAGTTAAAAATGTTGCACCAAAGCTATGAAGTCTTTACAAAAGGATAGTAACATTTTTGGTAATAGGAGACAGAAGTAGAGATATTCAGAAATCAAAATGCAATATACCCTGCTTGATTAGTTCCCAGAGAATACAGTCTATTTTTAACATACATCATTTGCCTAAGAATACATAGTGCTTGACAAACATCTTAGTAATAATGATAGTATCCATCCAGATTATTCATTTTTTTTTTACTATTTTTAAATGGAGGTAAAACCTCAGTCTTTACAATCATAGTAAGTATAAAAATGACATTGTAAAATTAGAGCCCCAAGTCCTAAAGTAAAAAGTATGAATTAATAGTGCACTGTTTCTAATGGCTGGTCGACCAGCTCATGAAGAAAGTTTAAGTTGTTACATGAAAGAAATTAATAAATAAATCCATTACCCCTAGGCTTTCTATAAACACTAACAATTTTTATAATGCAATATTATAAAAACTTCAAAGCACACTTTGAAAATGTTCAAGCCATTGTTGTTTACATTTATGATTGTTCAATTAGAGCAGAGTATGAGGATTCCTAAAACGGAAAGAAAAAATAGCAAAGAAAGCAGAAAACAACGAATCCAATGACCCAGTTCACTGAATAGATATAGATGATCACCATGTCCATGTCAAACCACCATCCACGGCTGTCGTCCTCGAAGGGCAGATAGTCCATCCTGTGGGCGCCGTGTGGGAACTGCCTCCGGGTCACTGGGGCAGTACGCCTGTGGAATCCTAGGAGATACCGGAGGAAAATTACTTTCTAGCTCACTGAACTAAAATACTTGATTTTATATATATATATATATATATATATATATATGCTACAGTAAGTAGTATCTCAGTATTGACAAAGCCCATCCTGGCTTTATTGGGTGGTGGTGTTGATTTGTCAAAAATGAACAAGTGTGAGAAGTCCCAGTTTGGGGGTACATAGGGCAGGGCAGCAGACACACTCGCATCAGTGACCTGGACCACATTATTCATAACATTGGCATCATCTGACATAATTTGTCAAGTTTATTTTCATATACAAATTTTTCTAAATGTAAGCCCCAATCACAACTGCTGCTGGAACTTCTGCTTGTCACCTTGGAACACCAGCTGACTTTTGTACCTTCTGCCTTAATGATTCTGTGCAGTCCTTTGAGCAAAGTTCTATGAGAATGTATTCATGCTTTAGCCTTGAGTAAACTGGACAAACATAATACAAAGAATATTTGTTTTAATTTTCATAATTTTCAAACTATGGTCCTTCTTAGGGGACTGACTGGTGGAGAAAAATATAATTCCTTGATACATTTCTGAGAAATACCACATCTCAGGAAATTCTGGGTGGATTTAATAGCTAAGTATCTAGTGCCTTAGTACAAGCTGACCAGCAGAAACATGCTTTTGTTGGTGGGCCAACGTGATGGCTAACTTACTGGCAGCTTAACACACCTGGAGAGAGGGAAGATCGATTGAGAAATCATCTAGATCAGTTAGTCTGTAGCCATCACTCTGAGGTATTTCCTTAACTGATAAATGATGTGAGAAAGCCTGAGACACTGTGGGTGGTGCCACTGCTGGGCATGCAGGTCTGAGCAGCCAGAGGGAGGAAAGCAGTGTTCATCCCCAAGCTTTGCTTCCGTTCCAGCCTCCAGGTACCCGATTGCTTTCCTGGGTGATGGACTGTAACCTGTAAGCCAAATAAGCCTTTTCCTTCCTCAGGTTGATTCTGTTTATAGTATTTACCATAGCAACAGAGAAGCAAACTCAAAACAGCCAATATGTAATATCTAAGCTTACAAAATACAAAGAACTTATAACAAGATCTATATCTCACTATTAACTTTATTTTTGCTTAGCTATTCCATTCTTTATTTTATTTTATTTTATTTATTGCTTAATTACTATAAAATAAGGCAGTAAAATATACTATTTGATTGACTGGACAAAACTTCTGGCACTTGCTAGTGATGGGTGGTCAAGGTCAGATGAGGCTTCAGTTCAAAGCAAATTCCCCTTCATCATCTGCAGCAACTGAGTATGTGAGTATGTGGCCTGCTCCAGATTTGCCTGCTAATTCTGACAGCAAGGGTGAATTCACCTGGCTCTTGGCATGGCTATTTAAAGCCCAACCTCTTTAATCGGGAACAGTTCTGGCTGCTGTTTGTGTCAAGCTATGGACTTATTTGTAGTATGTAGGCTGAAAACACAAAGGACCAGTTAAAGGGAAAACAGGGTATGCTTTAGAGTGCGATGCAGGCGGGTTTTAGACAATTTGTAATCATCTTTATCTGACTTCCTATCCATTTCACTTGATAATTTTAATTATTAACTTTCATAGACTATAAGGAGCTCAATTAGGATGATATCAGGTTTTTTTGTTTGTTTGTTTTTGTGTTTTGCATTGTTAGCAATCGAACAGGCTTATTTATAGGACTCTGCTTAAGTCCCTCTGTGAATGTGTCACCTTCAGTATACTGCAACATGTGGAAAAGGAACAAAGTAATGAAGTCAGCCTTTTGGGTTGTCAAACGTCTAGCTTTTCCTTCCCCAACATCATATACTATGTGTGCACTCTGGTGTAAGGCCTCATTGAATATTACTAAAATATTTTTTTCCTATCCCAGCAGCTAGTAACAACTAGTAAGTGCTGGGAGAGAGACAGCCAATCTTCTTTAAGCATGGTGATCCTTAGGTCATCTAGGATCTAGGAGTAGGCCCCGTCCCCAAAGTGCTCTGGGCAAACACATTGGACTCGATGGGCTTAAAAGAAAATTTTAAGCCAGAATCGTTCCTATCTAAAGGAAACCCAGGGACAAAAAATGGAGCAGAGACAGAAGGAAAGACCATCCATCCTGAGACCACCTCACCTGCATCCATCCCATCTGCAGACATCAAACCCAGACACTATTGCATTGTGGATGCCAAGAAGCCGATAGGAGCCTGGTATAGCTGTCCCTTAAGAGGCTCTGCCAACACCTGACCAATACAGATGCAGATACTCACAGCGAAACATTGGACTGAGCCCCGAAACCCCAATGGAAGAGTTAGGGGAAGGACTGAAGGAGCTGAAGGGGATTGCAACCCTATGGAAAGAACAACAGTATGGACGAATTAGAGTCCCCAGAGCTCTCAGGGACAAAACCACCAACCAAAGAGTATACATGGGTGGGTCCACAGCTCCAGCTGTATAAGTAACAAAGGATGACTTTATCTGACATCAGTGGAAGGGAGGCCCTTGGTCCTGTGGAGGCCTGATGCCCCAGAGTAAGGGGAATGCTAGAGTGCTCAGGCAGGAGTGGGTGAGTAGCTGAAGGAGCACCTTTTTAGAGGCAAATGGGTATGTGTGTGATGGGGAGTTTGTGGGGGGGAAACAGAAAGGGGATCAACATTTGAAATGCAAATAAAATAACCAGTAAGAAAAAAATTAAAGAAAAAAAAAACAAACAAGAAGCTGAAAGTGACTAGGAATGTGGGAGTGTATCTATGAGGAGTTGGTCAAAATACACTGTATAAAGTTCTCAAAGACATAAAATATTATTTTTTTAATTTAATTTTTCGGTTTTGTTGGGTAAAGCACATATGTGTTATCTTTTTTCCTTCAGATGAGCTGGACTGCTGTGCATTCAGCCTGTGGGCCTTATCATGAGATAAGAGAAGGTCAATCTCAGCCGCTTTCCTGTTTACAAAGCTGAAGTCAGTACCATACAAGAAAGAGGAGACGGGGGAGTTTTTCCTCACACTCAAATATCATCCAAACATACCAAGCAAAAGTCTCAAAGTTTATATCACTTTCCCAACTTCTTCACCTATGCAGGCTAGAGATGAGGCAACACTGCTAATTAAAAATTACTGTTAGGATGAAAGATGGGTTCTTTTCCTTGATCTAAAAGGATGTTGTAAAGGCCTGCATTACTCAGATTCCAAGTTGACTGGTCAAAACTTAAATGCGTGGGTCAAGGAACTAATATTGTTAGTATGTATTAAACTAGTGATACTAATGCCAGAGAACATGAGCCAGAGTGGACACGGGACAAGAACTGATGCATGATGGGTAGGGGTCAGGCAGCCTCGGCTGAGCCCAGTGCTGTGATAGTGTCTTCCACCCTCAGCGTTACCATTGTCCTGTGTACCTACCTCCTGCACTTCTGGAAGAGGGCAGGAGGAGACAGTGGGGGAGCTACACTGCATGGCACCAATGAGATGAGACAGTTTTTATGTGTGAACTAGATAGTGACCACTGGCTGGCGCATTTTCTTTGAATGTTTTTTAAGCAAGAGGAGAGTGACAATTTACAAGCTTTGGGATTTCTTTTTTTTTTTTTTTCTTTCTTTCTAGTTTACTTTTTTATTGGATATTTTATTTATTTACATTTAAAATGTTATCCCCTTTCACTGTTTCCCCTCTGCAAACCCCCTATCCCATCTCCCCTTCACCTGCTTCTATGAGGGTGCTCCCCAACCCACCCACCTACTCCAGCTTCCTCGACCTGGTATTCCCCTACACAGGGGCATCCAACCTTCCTAGGTCCAAGGGCCTCTCCTTCCATTGACACCCAACAAGGTCATCCTCTGCTATATATGTGGCTGGAGCCATGGATCCCTCCATGTGTACTCTTTGGTTCGTGATTTAGACCCTGGGAGCTCTGGGAGTTTGGTTGGTTGATATTGTTGTTCTTCCCATGGGGTTGCAAACCCTTTCAGATCCTTCAGTCCGTTCCCTAACTCCTCCATTGGAATTTCTAAATGGCTGTTTCTGAATCAAAGTATAAAACGCACTTGACAGATACTGTTATTCTGTAGGAATAAATAAACTCTGAGATCGTATTAGAAAACGTCAGAATACAAACCTCTGTGTTTAATGCAGTCTCCACTAGACAATGATGGCTACACAGACACAAATGCCATGTCCAGTATGAGGATGAAATGAATTAACACAAGCATAGGGCTGATCCACAAAGAACATTCAGTAAAAGACAGACTCATAGTTTTGATAGAGGAGAAAACCTGCATTGTCTTTTGTATATATATATTTTTTTCTGAATTACTAATCTCACTATTCTTAGCTCAAATAATTTCTATTTTCCTTCAAATTCATTGATTTTTTTCTCTAAGTCAGTTGCTGACCTTAAAAACACCATCATGATATCACATGGTAAAACCAATTTATTAAATCTTATAGAGAATATATGAACTATAATTTAGCAAAGATCTAAAGGTATTTTGATATGGTGCCTGCCATAAAGAATTTCAGGCTTCCGAGCTTCTGGCCTAATATCCACTTATCAGTGAATGCATATCATGTTTGTTCTTTCGTGATTGGGTTATCTCACTTAGGATGATATTCTCCAGATCCACCCATTTGTCTAGGAATTTTAGAAATTCATTGTTTTTAATAGCTGTGTAGTACTCCACTGTGTAAATATGCTAAATTTTTCTGGATCCATTCCTCTGTTGAGGGACATATGGATTATTTTCAGCTTCTGGCTATTATAAATAAGGATGCTATGAACATAGTAGAACATGTGTCCTTATTACACATTGGAGCATCTTCTGGGTATATGCCAAGGAGTGGTATTGTTGGATCCTCCAGTAGTACTATGTCCAATTTTCTGAGGAACCATCAAACTGATTTCCAGAGTGGTAGTACCAGTTTGCAATCCCACCAGCAATGGAGGAGTGTTCCACTTTCTCCACATCCTCACCAGCATCTGCTGTCTCCTGAGTTTTTTATCTTAGCCATTCTGACTGGTGTGAGGTGGAATCTCAGGGTTGCTTTGATTTGCATTTCCCTGATGACTAAGGATGTTGAACAATTTTTTAGGTGTTTCTCAGCCATTCGGTATTCCTCACTTGAGAATTCTTTGTTTAGCTCTGTACCCTATTTTTAAATAGGGTTATATGGTTTTCTAGAGTCTAACTTCTTGAGTTCTTTGTATATATTGGATATTAGCCTTCTATTGGATTTAGGATTGGTAATGATCTTTTCCCAATCTCTTGGTTGCCTTTTTGTGTTATTGACAATGTCCTTTGCCTTACAGAAGCTTTGCAATTTTTATGAAGTCCCATTTGTTAATTCTTGATCTTACAGTACAAGTCATTGGTGTTCTGTTCAGGAATTTTCCCCCTGTGCCCATATGTTCGAGGCTCTTCCCCCCTTTTTCCTCTATAAGTTTCAGTGTCTCTGGTTTTATGTGGAGTTTCTTGATCCACGTAGACTTGAGCTTTGTACAAGGAGATAAGAATGGATCAATTCACGTTCTTCTACATGCTAATCACCAGTTGTGCCAGCACCATTTGTTGAAAATGCTCCCCCCCCCCCACTGGATGGTTTTAATTCCTTTGTTAAAGTTCAAGTGACCATAGGTGTGTGGATTCATTTCTGGGTCTTCAATTCTATTCCACTGATCTACCTGTCTATCGCTGTACCAGTACCATGCAGTTTTTATCACAATTGCTCTGTAGTACAGCTTGAGTCAGGGATGGTGATTCCACCAGAGGGTCTTTTATTGTTGAAAATGGTTTTTGCTATCCTAGGTTTTTTGTTATTCCAGACGAATTTGAAAAATGCCCTTTCTAACTCTGTGAAGAATTGGGTTGGAATTTTTATGGGGATTGCATTGAATATGTAGATTGCTTTCGGCAAGATAGCCATTTTACTATATTAATCCTGCCAATCCATGGGCATGGGAGATCTTTCCATCTTCTGAGATCTAACACATGAAACTCAAGTAGAAGGAAGACCAAAGTGTGGATACTTCGATCCTTCTTAGAAGGGGTAACAAAATACCCATGGAAGGAGTTACAGAGACAAAGTATGAAGCAGGGACTGAAGGAATGACCATCCAGCGACTGCCCCACCTGGGGATCTATCCCATAGACAACCACCAAACCCAGACACTATTTTGGATGCTGACAAGAGCTTGCTGACAGGAGCCTGATATAGCTGTCTCCTGAGAGGCTCTGCCAGTACCTGACAAATATAGAAGTGGATGCTAACAGCCATCCATTGAATGGAGCACAGGGACCCCAATGAAGGAGGTAGAGAAAGTACCCCAGGAGCTGAAGGGGTTTGCAGCCCCAAAGGAGGGACAACAATATGAACTAACAGTATCTCCAGTGCTCCCTGGGACTAAACAACAAACCAAAGAAAACACATGGTGGGACTCATGGATCTAGTTCCATATGTACCAGATGATAGCCTAGTCAGTCACCAGTGGGAAGAGAGGACCTTGGTCCTGTGAAGGTTCTATGCCCCAGTATAGGGGAATGTCAGGTCCAGGAAGCAGGAGTGGGTGGGTTGGTGAGCAGGTGAGTGGGGAAGGGATAGGGGGTTTTCAGAGGGAAAACTAGGAAAAGGGATAACATATGAAATGTAAATAAAGAAAATATCTAATAAAAAATTTCAGTCTTGAACTCTGACAATTTCTTAGAAATTATTGTCCTCATAGGATATGTTTGATTTATTTTAAACTAATTTGATCAGTAAATTAAATCAATTTAAATTTAAAAACCTTAGTGTCTCCTTAGCAAGATGAATTAAATAGTAGGCTAAGGATTT
The DNA here is from genome assembly GCA_902729485.2 of Mus minutoides. Classification (NCBI taxonomy): domain Eukaryota; kingdom Metazoa; phylum Chordata; class Mammalia; order Rodentia; family Muridae; genus Mus; species Mus minutoides. Next base: position 36,330 of record LR751435.1, on the reverse strand, counting down.
CATCTGATAGGGACTGGCTTCTGAGTGCCACTAATCACTGTAAGAGCTGTAAGACTTTTCTGTTTCGGGAGCCATGCTTTGCCCCCATACAAAGGACATCATCTAGGAACCAATGTCCCTGAATGCATAGTGAAGGCACACACATACTTGAATATCTGTAACCCTGCCATGCTAGAAATATGTCTGGATTGGAGTCAGTGGAGTGAGGAGATTCTGAACCTGGAGTTCACTTTCATGAGCAACATAGACTTCTATGTACAGCCATGGCTGAGAATTACTTGATCCTAATGCATGGTTTAAATTAGGATCCAGTGTATGTATAGATGTATTTCAACCATGCTGTATTAAAGTATAAACAAGCTGGGAGACCCGTGTTCATGCATCCCAGAGGGCTTAGCATTCCAGGGTGGGAACATGAGAAAGTATATTATAATGAAAAGTGCAATCTTCAAGGAACCTTAAATTGTGTATTTTTGTAACAATATTATGAATACTCTATCAACTCAAGATAATGTCTCTATGTCTATTTGGATGTCTATACAGTTCTTCCCCTGAACCTCCCAGTCTGCTAATAAGATGAATTCAGTTAGATTTTTCAATTTTTCTAATGTGGAATGGTTTTTTAATGTATTTAAAGTTAGTATGTATTATAAATGGGTTATGTTATGCAGTTTTCATGCGATGTTCTTACCAATCATCCTACTGTGTTTCTCACCCTATGCCCCAGGTTCCAAGCCTCTCCTTGGTCCCCCACCCCCAACAGTCCTCTCTGTTTTCCTGTTGTGCACATTCTATCACCTGTTTTTTTCTTTCTCTCCATTGAGACATTTTAACTGTTACAGTATGTGTGTGAGTGCCTGTCTGCGTGTGTGTAGGCACACATGTGCCTTGTACACTGTGGAAGCCTGAGGTCACTGTGGTGTGCCTTCCCTGACTGAGTCAAGGTCTCTCACCAAGCAGAGCAGGATTATCAGGGTAGTCAGCTGTCCCACTTGCCCCTGGGATCCCACCCTCAGCCCCAAGCACTATGAACATCCTTGGGTGTTGGGGATCAGAACTCTGCTTCTTACACTTATGTGCCAAGTGCTTTATAAATTCACTGAGACCTCTCCCCTGCCTTAAGGTCTTCTCTCTTCTTATGGTCCTTTTCTTGTTCCATTACTCATATCCCCCATATATAAAAATTAAAACCCAGGATAACCATATGAAAGAAAACATGGTATTTTGTTTTATAGTATTCTGTGCCTGGTTTATTTTACTTTCCATAATAATCTCTAGTTCTTAACACTTAAAAGTCTACTAAAGCAATAGATTTCATGGGATATTTCTGCATGCTAAAGAGGAAACGAGCCTGAGATACTGCTCTCCTGGTTTTGCTTGGTTTGTGTATCATGTCTTTTCTTTATTACCTTTGTAAAAGAGGTTTGTGCTCAGGTGAGGTTTCTCTATCATTTTGTGTCAATATATTTTGAAAGCAGAGATAATGTCTGCACGCTGGCCTATCCCTCCAGTGATATTTGTATTGTAAACAGTTGTGGAAGATAATGTGTTCCCACTAGAGCAGAGAGAAGGTTTGCACAATTTTGATACACAGTATACTTAGTGCTTGTTATTAAAGACAGGCTCATAAGCTCAGTATTGTGCTGTGTCTCTCACCCATGACATACACAGACAACACCTGCTCTTCTGTGAGATACCCTATGGGCAGGAGGCTCAGGTATCTTTCACAAAGGCTGCCACTCTGGCTAATCTTTCAGAAGTTTTGTGTACTTCACAAATATCCATGAAACTGGATAAATAATGTATTAACTTGTAAACAGGTTAAATCTCAGAGGCTTAACAGCTCTGGACACTTGACAACTTGTAATTGTTTTTTAGCTGCAGGAACAGTTTGCATAAAGTTAGAGTCCTTGAAAGTTTTGTGATGTATCCCATAAAACTACTTGAATCTATAGTCTTCCCATATGCAGAGATAATGCTCTCTCTTTTTCTAAAAGAAAGTTTTAATTCTTTGATAATAATTTCATTCAGCATATTTTGATGATATTATTTTCCTTCCCCAGCTCTTCCTTGGTTCTTCCCCACCTCATTACCTGTCTGGCTAATATTATTTCTCTCTCAAAAACACAACAGCATGGTGTCTGGCTGTGTTGGCCAACCACTCCTGAGCACAAAACCTGCACTGGAGTGTGGATGATGGACCCATCGTCAGTGCAGTGAAGAGAACTGAGGTCTCCACTCCTGTCAGCTGGCAGCTGCAAATAGCTTCTTGTGTTGGGGTGCAACTTCATACCTCCTTCTCTTTCGTGCTGAGATTTTGCAAAAACCAAACACCAGTTGATTTAATATCATGTCTTCTAGTCTTAAGTCATATTTGTAACAATTAATATTATCTTATTATATACATTCAAATAAACTGAGCGAAACTTCTCACAGCTAGGCTACACTTTGGATCCTTCACGAATATTCTTGTTTTGAGTTTTGGGCTTATTTTTATGTCTTTGCTGCTGGAATCAAGGTACAGCTATGTCATTTGACTTTTAAAATGACTGAAAAGAACAAATATGTGCTTCTAGATGGATTTTTTTTTAAAAACATAACTTTTAGATGCTGCGGGGGTCTCTTCGTCAACGTTAGCAGGTGGTCATGTGACAGACAGTGGCTGCTTCGTTGTCCTAATGGCTGATGTGGAACAGAGCAGTCTGCAGTCCAGGAAACGGTATTTTGGTGTTAGTATGAATTCTAACAAATAATAATAAACTAACTTATCAGAATCTGACTGGTTTTATTTTATGAGAAAAATAATTTTAATGAAATGAACTTCAGTGAAATCAAGAAGCAAGAGAGGCCCATTTAAAACATTCACAGTCAGCTATTAAATGGAACACAGGGTTCCCAAGGGAGTAACTAGAGAAAGTACCCAAGGATCTGAAGTAGTCTCCAACCCTATAGGTGGAAGAACAATATGAACTAACTAGTACCCCCAGAGCTCATGTCTCTAGCTCCATATATAGCAGAAGATGGCCTAGTTGGCCATCATTGGGAAGAGAGGCCCCTTGGTCATGCAAACTTTATATGCCCCAGTACAGGGGAATGCCAGGGCCAAGATGTGGGAGTGGGTGGGTAGGGGAGCAGGGCGGGGGATGGGGGAGGGTTTAGGGGACTTTCGGGATAACATTTGAAATGTAAATGAAGAAAATATCTAATAAAAATTAAAAAAAAACACTTCCAAATTGCTGTTAGGTTTTGAAGGTGTATAAAATCTATTAAATTTCCAGAAGTGACTGTTTCTATTTTGTAAAAAGAATTTTACCTCTGAATGATGACTCTCATATCTTATGTAACAGGGCTGTGACCTTTTTCCCCTACAAAATATAGTTCCATTTCTGTCAAGGACTATAAGGAACTCCTTTCGAGGCACTCGGCGATGTCAGCATCCTGCAGAGCGTTGGTTCTCTGTGACTTTCTGTATGGTGTATTTGCTGTGTGAATGGGTGGGTGGCTGCCCAGAAGCACAAACCTCAGAGAACAGGGGAAGCCATTAGCGTCTCACTGAAGCATGTCCCAAATCAAGCCTTTCAAATGTATTTCTGCAGTGATCGAATCATACTATGAATACACTGAAAAGACATTTTGAAGTTCTCATGGAAAAAGTTCTTTACAGAACCCTGGAATAGTGCTCAGAAGGAGACATGCCCATTTTTCCTGTGGGATGGGCCAGGCGAAGGATAAACCCCAGGGCTTCACCTCTCTGCAGCCTTCACATTACGTAAGGGGCTCTGTGTGTGGAAGGCTGACTGATGGAAGGAGGGCTTAGTGGAGGTGGAGCGAGATATTTATAGTCACAGATAGGTATAGACTTGCTTGGTTAATAGATTTGAAAAGTTAGTGCACTTGCATTTCAAATGTCATCCTCATCTTCAAGTCCCCAAGTCAAAGGTATTAAGCCTTTTATATAGAAGAAGGTAAAATGTGATTACTTATCACTCTAGCACACTTAGATGTTTGGACCTTATTATTTTACCATGCTGAATTATGAAGTAAAATGGCTTTGAATCTATAACCAAGTGAGAAGTACTATGCTAAAATTACACACACACACACACACACACACACACACACACACACACACACAATATTTGCTATTAACTATCTTGCACAGAGCAATCCAGTCCATGTCATTAATTAGATGCCCAAGGCTATGCACACCATTATGACTGTTCATCCACCTGCCGCCACAACCCTCAAACAGAATCATAGTCAACAAGCAGGAGCTGCCTTCCCCTCTTCCCCAGACTCTGCTTATCTCTGATCTACAGTCTGATTCTGTGAGTTCACTTATTTCAGACATATCGGTGGGATCATGAGACTTGTGTCCATACTGCAGTGTGTACTGTCATGGATTTGCTTCCTACCTGTTCTATGTACACAGTACATTTTATTTATCCATTAACCTGCAGAGGGATACTTCGCTTCTTACTACCATTTGGCTATTGAGGATAATGGAATAATGAATACTGTCATGCATGCAGCTACCTTGTTTCAGCTCCTGTTTGAATTCGTGTGTGTGTGTGTGTGTGTGTGCACATATGCATGCAGGAGTAGAACTGTAGAGTCATATGGTGATTCTATATTCAGCCTTTTGAGAATCTTCCAAATTGCTTTCATGGTGGGTTGTACCATTTTACATTTTGCTAGCAAGGTATAAGAATTTCAATTCCCCCTTGCCAGGATTTCTTATTTTCTGTTATAATCGATGTTGTCACCCTATCATGCCCAAATCATCTTGTAGCTTCAAATTCCAGAATTAATTCCATAATAATACATGATGTTGAGAAGCTTTAAATACACAATGTAGCCACTTGCATGGCTCATTAGGAGAAGTGTTGATTCAAATTCTTTACCTATTTCAATTCTTACCGAAGTGTTTCTTTATATATAATGGATATTAAGTGCTTGTGGAGTATGCAAATATTTTCTTATACTGCCTTTATTATTTTCTTGATAAATATAATTTATACAGAACTCTATTTGTTATGAGTAACGTTTACCTATTTTATCTTTTGTTGCTCGTTCCTTTGGTATGTATCTAAAGAATCTACTGATCTTAGAGATTCAGCCTTCTGCTTTATTTGCAGAACTATATGGTGTTTAGGCCTTATTCTTAGGCCATTGCTCTATTTGAAGTTAATGTTTAATAATATATTTTAATGGACACACAGTGATTATTTACACTTACATTATTGGTGGTAGCTCAAACACAATACATTGCTCATTTTCTTCAATGTAGTATAATGTAGTTGTATTCTTTTGCAGAATTTGCTGAAAAAGTTTCTCCTTTTTGAATGGACTTAGCACCCCATCAACACCTATTGTCTATAGATATATGGTATGTTTTTAGTCTCTCTCTCTCTCTCCCACCAATATGTTTATCTTTACTTATGATCATACCATACTGTTTCAATTACTATACATCTATAGTAAGTTTTGAAATTGCTAATACTGTATTTCTTTACTTAAAGTGTCTCCTTTTAATTGATTGATTTATTTTGTGTACCTGTGTGTACACATGAGCCTGAGTACACTCATAGAAGGCAGAAGACAACTTTGGGGGTTGGTTCTCTTCTCCCACCATGTGGGTCCAGGGAATTGATCTTTGAATTGAGGTCAGCAGGCTTGGCACCAAGTACCTTTGTCCCACAAGCCATCTAACCAGCTTAAGACCCTTTTCCTCTTAATTTACTCAGGAGTCCTTAAATTGTGGTAAGAATTTGTAAACTCATCTTTTAGTTCTTAAAGAACAGCTGTTAATATTCTGATACACATTGAATTGAAACTATAATTAGCTTTGTGCAGTACTTATATATTACATTAATATTTTTAATCCAGTCACATAATTTTTTCATTAATTTCTATTTTTTATTGCCTCTCAGCAATCTTATAATCTTCAGGCATGTTATTAGATACTACTCTATGAATTGCCTTTAAATGACCTTTTTGCATTCTCAAGCCTTGTAGTATAACAGACTAGCCTTAAACCTGTAATCCTCCTGCCTCTGCCTCTCTCTGTTTCCTGAGTGCTGAGATTACAGGCTTGGACTACCACACTCAGTTACAACTGATATTGCTAAATTTGTTTACTAGTATTTGCAGATTTTTAACTATCTGCGACTTTCTATATACATTTGCAATGCCATCTGTATGTAGAGAGAGTTTTATTTTCTGTTCTGTAATCAATCGTTTCTTTTTCTGAGCTGTGCTTAAAGCAGATACTTAGATGATTTCAATCTTCAAAAAAAAAACCATCAAGAATTAATTTGTGGCAGGGCTAAGTGTTTAACTTTTATATTACACCAGGAATGAATGTGAGTCTATGATTTTAGTATTTTCCTTAGTTCGGGAGTAATATAATTCTCATTCCACTAGGTAACATAGCATGATACTATGTTTATAGTTCTATGTAATCTAGGTTTTTATGATCTGTTAAAAACTTGCCACAATATGCTAGCTATAATTTATTTTTATTTCTGTTTCTAGGGTAAACATGATGAAAGTTAGAAGTAATTTTTTTCGATTAAAAAAGAAATGAAGTAGGAATTATGAAGCCATTTAGTTCAATAGTTCACAACTTGTGGGCTGTGACCCCTAGGGGAGGCTGAACAAGCCTTTCACAGGCATTACCTAAGACCATCAGAAAACACAGATATTTATATTACAATTCAGAATAGTAGAAAATTACAGTTATGAAGTAGAAATGAAGTAATTTTATGGTTGGGGTCACTGTAACATGAGGAACAGAATTAAAGGGTCGCAGCATCAGGAAGCATCTATCACACTGATAGAGTGAGATTAGTGTTAACTAGGGTGATTTCTTTATAGGATTTGGATAAATATCTCCAACATTCTTCTATTTGTTTTACTTAACATTATTAAGTATACTGTATATGTGGGCCTATTATTTATTCTTTTACTCTTTATACTTTTGAAATATGGGTCATTGAACTTAGGGCCTTCACACACTAGGCAGATACTCAGTCATTAATTACAGTCTCAACTCAGAAGGTCTCAATGAAACAACTTTATAGTCAGATTTGAGGACCTTTCCCCACACAGTAAAATGTAATGCCTTTCTTCCCTGAGTAACAGAAATTGATTGCTTACTTCTTTCTCTGATTAATATTGAGTACAGAATAAAGTGGATGTTTATCAATTTTCCCATTTATAACCACTTAATTATATGTTAAACTTAAGTTTATTGGTGAAATTGTGACAGGAAACTTAGCCCAAGGTCTCATCTCATTTTACACCAAATTGTTCCATGTTGTGAATTAGTTTATCAGGAAATACCCATGCATGTTGGAACAGAATGTTCTGGGTCATTATAACCTTCAGTAAATAATTCACTTATCAGGAAGGCTTCACTTTACACATTAAAAATCAAGAAAGGTCTTAGGCTTGAGTCTGGCTGGCTTATTATGGATTACTTTTGAAATGTAGTTTCAGTTGGGACATAGCTACAAGAAAGATACTAGTACTATGATATCTCATGCAAAAATATCCAAAATGCTGCTTTTTGTAAAGATAATTATTTTTCAAATCAAATTTGTATTTAGCCACAGTTTGGTGTGTGTGTATAAATATGACAAATACAGACATATATGTCTTATTTAAAATTCCTTGTGACATTTAAAGAATGAGCAACACTTTATGTTCTAATCTGTGGCCTCAGCTGCACCCAAAGGTGCTGGTACAGACATCTAGGTATATCTGGGTGTGGGGGCATTTCCATTTGGTTGGATGTGCCAGTGTTCAGGAGTACTGGAACCTTAGCAGCACTGGTGAACAGTGATAAATAAGCAGAGCTCTGGAAACACTGGACTGGCCAGTTGTTTTCCAGTCTTTTTGTCAACTAGAAGAGTAAATAAGCAGAAAATGGATGATGGGAGAGGGGTTAGATTATAATTAAAGCTTACTTCTGGCCAAATCCTTCTTTGAGATCATGGTTTAAATATTTGAGGTATCATCAAAGCAGCGAGATATATTTCAAATCAAAATATTTGCTGCAATTCTACATCTATAAATATAAATTATTAGGATGGTGGATAAATTTGGCCCAGGATTATCATGTAACACTTAGCTTTATAATCTACATAGTTGGTTAGAAGTAAAAAGGGAATATATTTTCTCCTGTTTTGATGTATGCAGTGATTTTCTGGTACTAGTTAAGTATTTTGAATTATAAACCAATACGAAATATTCAGAAAAATCAGACTCTGCTAATTCAATGACAACTCAATTTATTGTGCAACACTTTTGCCATTTTGAAAGAATGCTATTCTTTTCATAATTCGAGTCAAAGCACTATTGCTTTCCTATGTCCTCTTTCCACAGGCACATAGAATTCCCAACATCAGTGCTCTCTTGACAGCCACATTATCAACAGAACCTTGAGGGACTCATATAGAGCTATCGGTTTGTGTGTGTGTGTCTCTGTGTGTGTAATTTTCTTTTACGGAGAATTTACTTATCTATTCTTTTTTGATGTGTATGAATTCTTGGGACTTATCTAATAAAGAATGTGGATTAAAGTAACTAGAAAAGGATAATAGCTATTTCAGAGTGGATTCAAAATTTCAAGTTATTTCAAATCTTTTTGGAATGTTTTGAGAAATTACAGCCTTATTTAGATCAGAAAAATTAACAGAAGAAAATCTGTCTTAATGGAATATGTTAATGTTCTCTTTGGTTAGAATATAGGATTGTGGATGAAATAGTAAATAAAGTAAATATTTTCAAATTATAACATAAAACCCATAATTCACCTGTAACCCTGAGTTCTGCCTACCTCTAAAATATTTCAGCACAACAAAAATGCAGAACATGTATTTTGAGCAGTTAACAGTACTGTCAATTTTATATTACCAAAATGTCATCTTTCACTGAATAGTGATATTCATTACTTTTAAATGTAATCATTATTACAGTACAACCTTAGAAAACTTAAAGCATGATGTACAATAAATCCCTTGCTAATAAAAACTGTTTCATTTCCAACATACCTGTGAAGATTTTCTGCACGTAACATTTTTTTCTTGAGTGACAAAAACTGTAACATATATGGCAAGGTAAAGAATTCAAGTTTCAAAGTGTTTGGTTGTTTGCAAGTTTCACTGAGAAATGACACTATGAACTTTAAAATGCTTTTATACTACCCTGTAAAATTTAATAAGCTCATGCCATAGTAGTTGTTGAACTTTGTGAGAATATACCTCTGCTTTAGTGTTCTTTTGTTTTGGGCCATAAGTCCGCTTCAGTTGCACTGTAGAATCAAAGGAGGCATCTGTAGGCATCCCGTGGTGAGGCACGGTGGCTGCTCCATTAGCTGCACAGAGCTCTGGAAGGAGCAATAGTCTTTACGTGTGTACATGCCTCACATTTCCCAAGGGACAAGCGAGACCTCCCTTTCCTTGACAGCCCTGTCACTTTTATTCTGCGCACTTTTTTTCTCTTTTGTGAACCCCCTGACGGGCATTCATTAACACACTTTGTTCTGTCCTATGGATTTTGATAGTCTGGTGCTCTGTAGCGCAGACAGCACATCATGGACTTCCTCCCTATCGTCTATCGCATCATAGACAGCTCTTTCTGTCCCCTCTTCTGCTATCTTCATGGTATCACATGACATGGTGTATGCAACCATGAACTCAGAGCAGCAGGCTGCTGGGCATATGTGATGCAAGGGCTGTCAACATTCTGTCAAGGTGATGGGCTGGGAGATCATGGGGACCTGTTGGGTATGTATAGATGCTGGAAGAAGACTCATCATTTTTAGTGATGGAGCCCCTGGTGAGTCCCCTATGCACCTGTGGAAGGTTCCATCCCATGCCCATGTGGATATCCCTGGTTTAAGTCAGTGGGTCATGCACAAAGTGGTAGAGAGATTTGCAGGCAGACAGAAGGGTTGCAAAGAGTAAGAGAGGTATGGGAGAGATGGGGAGTAAATGGGACCAGAATTGTTAATACACATATTATATCCATGTATTACATCCATGTATTATATACATGTATGAAACTGTCAAAGGCTATGTTTAATAAAAATGCAAAAATTTTCAAAATTAAAAAATATAAAAAACATGGTGCTTTATGCAAAAAAGGAAAAGTACAATTAATGACTTAGACACAGCATTGCTGGTAGTAATAAGCAGTCCTCAAATACCATACAATTTTCTCCCAGCATGGTACTTTCAGTATATGTACTAAATGTAATTTGGGAGATTGCAAATTTCTCAAAATTGGACTGCACTTTTAATTAAATTCCTATTTTCTAACCAAAACAAACAGGAAACTCTCACAGACTATAAAGTACCACTGTGGTAGGCTTATATACCAGTATATAGTTAGCAACATTTTTATGTAAGATCAGACACTGTTGACGGCTTTATAATGTTATGTTCCCTCTGATGAATCTCATTCTTTGTAATATTTCACACATTACAATCTGAAAGTCAGAGATTTTCCATTCGGACTCTCCAATTCTACTGCTTTTAGAGTAGTATGCACCAACCCTGCCGCACTGCACGGACACAGAAATCACTCAGGGGGCTTTAACTAATACTGACGGGGACCTGTGCTGGCTAGTTTTTTTCTCTCAGTGTGACACAAACGAGAGGAGGAAACCTCAACTAAGAAAATGCCTACATGAGATATCTGGTAAACAACCCTGTGGGACATTTTCTTGATTAGCGTTTCATGTGAAATGGATCCACTCACTGTGGGGTAGTTCTACCCAGGCAGTGTCCTGAGTGGGATAAGAAAGGAGGTTGAGCATGCCAACCATGAGAGCAGGTCAATAAGCAGCACCCCTCTACTGCCTCATATCTCGTTCCTGTCTCCAAGTTCCTGCACGGCTTGAGTCTTTGCTCTGGCTTCCCTACATAGATGGAGTGGTACCTGAAAGTATATGCGAAGTAAACCTTTCCTCCCAATGCTTTCATTCATGCTATTTTATACCAGGAACAGACATCTAAGATGGGATTCGTCTCCAGAGATTTTTGACTTAATTGGTCTGATATTTGCATAAGGACTAGGATTCATTTAAACTCTAAGTAACAAAAGAATAGAAACATAATCAGAGGGTGTTCGCTTGTTTTTTTTCCCCAACAAAGAAAACAACAAAACCTTAGCTTTTCAGTTCCTTCATGTGGCAAAGAATGGATAGTCTATGTTTGGGAGATAGGCCGGTTGTTAAAGCTACAGCATGAACTAGAGGCCCAAGTCTCATCCCCAAGTACAGAGCTGTTATCCCACACTGGGAAGGCACCCCAGGGAATGCCTGGGGGCTTGATGGCCAGTTGTCCTGGCCTAATGGGTGAGCGCCAGACTCAGGACCTAGTGAGAGATACTGTTTCAAAAGGTCAAGAAAGCTGGCTCCTAGAAAAGGGACCTTGAGATTAGCCTCCATACATGGGTGCGCACATGACATACAAAGAAACATTTTGCTTTTCAAATAAGGCAGTTGAGAATTCTGAAAATTTCCAAGATGAAATTAAAAGTTCTGTCTCATGTGAGCTGACTTATTTTGTGGCTGTTTTGGTTTGGTAAGCCGAGTTCCTGAGGTTCTGGCTTAAGAACAGGAAAGCTGATGATTTTCTACCCAAGGAGCTTCTGCTGTTTATCTGTGCCATTAAGCTAAATGTCCACTCTACTGATTGAGACAAAAATCAACATTTTACTTTTCCTAAGGATTTCTTATAAGCTGATTATTTTATTCCATTTGAAATATATTTTAACTACACAAATATAATCATACCCTGCCAGAAAAAAAATTTAGTAAAAATTCTGTTAGGATTTTATTGGTTCTAAAACAAATTTATAACACACACACACACACACACACACACACACACACACACACACACACGTATAAAAAATAATGGCTTAGGAATAGAAGTGGGCTTTGGGCAATAACATGAGTTGTGTATCAAATAATTGCTCAAACTTTTACTTTGATAGAGGACAGCAAATTGTTTGTAATATACTCCTTTCTTATTTTCTGCATGTGTCAAAAGAAGTCTCAGGAGTGTTCCAGGTTGGAAGTGACCCAGGCTTTAAAAAGCAATTCCAATTTTCAAGTCATTAATTAAATCTTGAGTAGATTTTCCACTGATAAATAGCTTAAGAAATAACAGCACACATCTCCTCCATGTATCTAAAATAAACACATTTAAAATTCATTTTCTTTAGGGAGTAGCTCTTTCTTGCTTATCTTTGTCCTTGTAGAAATGTTCAGGCTATCACGATGCTTTGGGATATAACAAGGCATGGGGCCAAGGGGCACCCCTGCCATAATGACGAGGCTGTCCTCAGGACCAAGGGAAAAGACAAAATAGACAGTGGCCATATATGGGGAGTTCTGTAATGTTCTATTGTGGGGCTGCGCACAGACAGCCTGGTCTCCAGTGGAGCATAGGTCTTGAATCCCCCAGGGGAACCAATGGGTGGCAATTTCCACCTACATGGGACAGAAGGCGTTTGATCATGTCTCCTGGACACCTGGCTCCTGTCGAAGTTACCACCCCCACAGCCACCACAGGAGAAGTGTGTGACTATCAGTCATACAGACAATGTCCCAAGCTTCTGGCATTCTGGCTAGACTCCAACCCCACAGTTACCTGACTATAGCCAGGTATGCTCCTCCCCACAGTTAATGACAACAGCAAGATAGCCCAGCCCACTATAAAAGGAGATGCTTGACCCCTCCTCACTCTCTTTATGCTCTCACCTTTCTTACTCTCTTCCTCCCCTTCTCTCTCCCCCTGCCCCTCCACATGGCCATGTCTGGTCTATTTCTACCTTCTCTCATTCTCCCTGCCTTTCTACAATAAAGCCCTAAAACCATAGACGGTCTCTGCTCATCAAGGACTGCCGTGCTTGAACAATGGGATAAGCTTTCTCCTAATGAGCCGGGTCTAACCTTCTGCCAGAAGGCCTTCCTGCACTCCAGCCACGGACCAAACCAAGGACTCTCACCCACATGGGAACCACACAGCGCCTCCCTTACTCCCTGCCCTCTCCTCCCTTTAACCCTGGGAATGACCAAACCGCCCCCCTGGGGCCCCCCATTCTGTTCTCAGCTCTTCCACAGTGTCCAGTGGTGTCGGGGATGCCCAATGCTGAGAACCTGGTACTTAGGACTACCCCTTGTCCACCACCCACTGAGCTGGAGTCAGTAGCCTCCCACAGCCAGACACCCACCCAGGGCTGTGTGGAAAGCATCTGCCCGCCCAGAGCACTGGAACTCTGGCGGGACACGGGTCTTCTCCCACTCCCTTTATTCCCCCACACCTACGGCCCCACACTCTATAGGATTCCAGACAACACCTCCACACAGACCCCTGCCAATAGTGCCCTTGGAGAAGAGCTATGTGGCATGTCAGATGGTATGGCCCTCATTGCTTTGCTTTTTGAAAATGAGGCAGGTAAGCTCAGATAATCCTTTATGAAGATGCATCTTGAGGTTCCTAGGATCCTCTATACTGTACTTCATAGGCTGTATTATATTTCCTATAGAAATGCTTGCTAGCCCAGTGAGTCACAGACATCACTTTAAAGAAAAGACAACCAGTAGCAGGCCTACCGAAGCAAGGTTTGTGGTAAATGAAAAGCAAGAGGTTTCTTGCTTCCTCTGTAGTCTATGTCCACAGTAAGAAGAGTACAACTAGGCCCGCATACCAGGCTCCCAGTCTTCTTAATCGATCCTGCGTCATGGAGAAAGTGGGTGTGAGGATTCTATTGCTGAAATCCATGGCAGGCAGAAAAAGATGCGAACCGAGAACTGGCTTTAGGAAAGCTTATTTAGCCTCAGAGGACACCCAAGGGCATCTGCTGTGTGTAAGACACAGGAGGAGAGCAGCCGGCAGTGCTCCTCTGAGGCGGACTTTGAACAGAGGCCCAAGCCACAGTTTTATTCCACTGATTTCTAAGCTTCAGCCTTTCATATTATCTGTTCCTCTCCCTGGGTGGAAACCCCTGCATTGCATGTATGCTGCATTTATGTCTGTGCGCACATGCACATAGTTCCCTTGTGTTTTCCTACAGTCAATATTTTTGTACCTTTCTATTTAAATGGTCTCATAACTAGCACCCTAGTTGGCTCGTTTAATTTGATGCTCATATTTGCTGTTCCACCACCTTCTTACACTGCTTTCCGATGGGTTAATCACATTGTATCGCCAGGTTCTCCATATTAGCTGTGCTTTTAATGAATGTTAACTTTGAACAGCTTCAAATTTACAAAAATTCACAAGATAGTGTGGCGATCCCATCTAGTCCATACTTGCTTTTCTTTATTATTAATATCTCACACTTGGGCACTACTAGACATAATTCATAGACCTGTGTTACCATGTTATTGTTATAGTCTGTAGTCTAGTGTCTGCCGGCATCGAGTTACGTGCTTTCAGCTAAGATGGCGCATTGCATTTAGTCATTGTGTTTCCTTAGCTCTATGGCTGCGAGTTTCTCAGACTTCCCTCGTAGTAGTTCGGAGGACCTGGCTCAGATACGGTGCAGAGCCTTTTACCCAAGGCTTGCTTGGTTGACTGGAGTTACAAATTTGGGAGTGGACATACAAATTTCTCATAAAATATACATTTCTACTTGCTCACCTTCACCTTTCTTTGTATAGTGACTCAAGGCAGTAAATGCGCATGCCTGGTTCACTACAGCGCACAGTGCTTCTCTGAGACCACTGCAGCAGTTGAACTTCACCGACTGCCTTGGCTGTGACTATATACGTTTGTTTCCAGTGTGCTAGCTTAGTAGATATTGCTGCAGCTGAATTTAAAGAGGGAACATTTGCACATACTTACACCTGCCTCCTGCTTCCTCCCTCCTGCTGAAGCCCCCTGCTTCCAGCTGAAGTGGTTCCCACTGCTGTACACACCCCTGCAGGGGAGCGTAGGTCTGCTGGATACCCAAAATGGTATTCATTTCATCTTGGACAGTCAGCACGTTTATTTTATTTTTTGTTTTTTTGTTGTTGTTGTTGTTGCTCTCTTTTGGCATAGCGCACTAAAGATGTCATTTAGTGTCTTCTGGCCCTGGCGTCTGTTAGAGGCCGGTCACCTTCACTACTTGGTAGGAAAGACTGTTTTCCCTGAATGTCCTTGAGACCTCTCGCCTTCCTGTTTTGGCAGCTTGAGCACGCCTTCTCTGGGTATGGCTTGCTGAGCTTTAGCAACATATTTTGATATCTTTTATCAGGGTTTGGAAATTTTTGACACTGAGTTTGTCTGATCTGTTTCCTGTCTCATCTCTTCAGGGACATCAACAACACACTACGTGCCGTCCATAATTCTGTTCAACTTCTCTAACACATTTTTCATAAACTTTTATATATATAAAAATTGAAAAATATTGAAAACATCATGCACCAAAATAAACCAGAATCAATATTCTAAAGAAATTTTGTTTGTTTTCTTTTGTTTTTTGGGACAGGGTTTTTCTGGAGACAGGGTTTCTCTGTGTAGTCATGGCTGTCCTGGAACTCACTCTGTAGATCAGGCTGGCCTCGAACTCAGAAATCCACCTGCCTCTGCCTCCCAAGTGCTGGGATTAAAGGCGTGTGCCACCAACACCCAGCCAGAATCAATATTCTAAATACAAACTTGCATCATGGTTATGGAATGCCTGTTTTATAATTTGTATAGTCTTCATTATATAATTTTAAAAACATTATTTTTTATTTCATGTGTATGAGTGTTTGTGTGTGGTTGGGTACATGTGTGTGCACACTCATATGTGCGTGTATCATATGCCTGTAGTTTTTGCAGAGGCCAGAAAGCATCAACTTCCCTGGAACTTGGATTATAAACGGTTATGAGCTGCCATGTAGGTGCTGGGGACCAACCAGGATCCTCCCCGAGAGCATCCGGTGAGTGGTCTTCACCAGGGAGCGTCTGCAGCTGTGGCTCCATTAGTAAGTCCCTCTCTTTTACCTAGCCTGTTTCCATATTTTTCTTCATCTTAATGAATTATAACAGAGGCCTTTTGTTTATTTATTTATACTTACTATGTCATGGCTTCATGGGAGCAAGTTCTAGTAGCTCAGGGTTTGTCTACTGATTTTCCTAAAAGACGTGAAGATGTGATTCTCTGGGTGAGAGAGGCCAGGGCTTTAGTTGAATACCATTACCTATTTGGCATATGTATATGAATATGTATGTGTATGCGTATGTGTGTGTATGTATGTGTATGTGCATGTGTATGTGTATGTGTATGTGTATGTATATGTATATGTATA
Organism: Mus minutoides; assembly: GCA_902729485.2. Lineage (NCBI taxonomy): Eukaryota > Metazoa > Chordata > Mammalia > Rodentia > Muridae > Mus > Mus minutoides. The sequence goes on along the minus strand of LR751435.1, from coordinate 20,027 downwards.
TGTGTATATATATTATATGTGTGTGTTTCTAATATGTGTCTTAGAAAGCTACCTCAGTTTATATCAGGTTCTCAGTTTGCCAAAACACACATTTGTGCTCACAAAAAAAAAAAAAAATTCTTGCCCTTAGCCAGTTTGTTCACAGTAATGTCAATGACATGCTGCCTTCTAGGTAACATCTGTGAGGCATTCCTTTTTACTGTGCCCATTCTCTTGACACCTCCAACATCATCATACTGATAGATCTGCAAGCACACAGACAGAGGAACTAGAAGAGTCACTTTGCCTTCTGAGCAGGCTTCTAGAGCTGGCCTGGCTCTCAGCAGATACCTATGAGGAAACTGGCCTTGTGTCTGGTTTCCAGTCAGAGGAAACAGTCCATACAGTTATCAAAACCTCTGAAGATTTCTCTCACTGCTACAGAACTCTCACCCTGTGGCAAGAATGATCTTCACTTACTTCCTAAACCAAGAAAATATACACAGTGATGTATGCAACCAGCAACATTAGCTTTTCTGGTGTATGTGCAGGTATCTCTCAATGAGGGGGTATCTCTCAGCATGGGGGTGTTTCTCAATGTACCAGAACTTTTGCTGAGAATGAGCTTCACAGCTCTCTGGTGCACTGTTTATGAATGTGCATTTTTGGTATTTACCATTTCTCAGCACTGGCACTGAGAAGGATGCCTTGACATCCTTGATCCCAATCATACCCTACTTAGAAACACAACTTGGCACTGATTGGCATCAGCAGCAAGAAGCTCAGCTTCTGCTGTGCTCTTCCCTGGGGCTTGTAGCTGACTTTGGTTTGTGTTCATAAGCTGGGCACTCATCCTTCTAATAAAGCCTCATCTACCTTGCTGTCTTTGTTCCTGTGGAACATGTGAGATCACTGCTCTTCCAGTGCTGGAGTAGGAGAGGGCACACCCCTTTCCGTTTCCTTTTTATAGTATGTCTCAAACATGTCACAGGTCCACAGCACATAAGAGGGCTCACACATTTTCATAAAATGTTCTAGTTATTAGCAAAAGCTTAAGACAACACCCAGAATAAGTGGTAGCGAGAACAGAGACCCATCTGTATGTACCCTTAGAGTACATTCCTGCTGTTTATCTCCACATGCCAGGGCTGAGTACTTACCACCACACCCCTGTGTATTCTGTACATCATGACTACAACATAAACTACAGCACACTCCCCCAGCATCATCTCAGTTAACACAACCAGCTCACTGAAGCCCCACCTCCAGGAACGTGCATGTTTTCCTGGGTGATTTCCAGTGCACATCTCCTTCACTGCTTCAGTAGGGCCATCTCATATTGGGAATCTTTAGAAAACCTGGATACTTATGAAGTTCTTTTTAAGTCAAACAACATTGCTTATTGGTATCAACAGTTATGTTTGAGCTTGAATATGATGAATTCATGTTCGTCTTAGATTTCCTTTGAAGTACAATAACCTACTTATCAGTATTTTATACATTTGACCATTTCATGTGGTGAGTATTCTACATGGAACTTAGGGAAAGCATTGGTACAGGTCATAGTATAGAACTATGAACTGTGGGCCACTGTCAATACTAACTTTTCCCACCAGAATTTGTCTTTTTGTGCTAATTTCAGAGGTCTGTGGTTAATGGGTATATTTTTGAAGTGTGTACACAGGTAAGCAAATATGTATTATATGCTGTTTTAAAATTCAGGCAGCATTTCCTACCAATATGCAACTTCATAGGCAACCAAGCAAATTCTATAAATGTGAAACTGAGCAAGGGTGGCTTCTGTGAGTGCATGTGCTGTGTGTTACTTGTGAGTGTGTAGGGTGAGTGTGGATAACGCAGTCAGGGAAGGAGGAAAAAGGAGACAAGGATCAAGAGACGGAAAATCTTGTTGGAAATTTTCAAAGTAGTAGTTATGAAGAGATATTTAGATAAAATGCACAATTATATTAAAATGTATAATGTCTCATAAGCTTAAGGTAGAAACAAACAGTGCTTTCATATTTAGTTCATTGCCTAGTTGAACTATTTAGCTTTATACACAGATCATGCATTCTGTGGCCCAATACCAGAATTACATTGAGAACTTTGAAAATGAATGGGAGTAACACAGATAGATGTGAGCTAGCCCTACATCTCTTATGATAGATGCATCATGACTCATTTTACCACTTCCAGGCCTCACACAGTTAGTTTATCAGTATCCAATTGGTATCATTTTACCTCTCTGGAATCTCTGAAGCTGGCTCTTGAAATCCTTACAATAGTCAAAGGAACATCGTTGAGCTATTGTATGAGTCCGTATATGGAAGAAGTCATATAGGAGAACGTTACAGTAAGACAGACATTGAGCTATTGTATGAATCTGTATATGGAAGGACAGTCATATAGCAGAACGTTACAGTAAGACAGACGTTGAGATATTGTATGAGTCTGTATATGGAAGGACAGTCATATAGGAGAACGTTACAGTAAGACAGATGAGCCAAAGAAAAGGAGCTGTGAGGCAGCAGATTTCCATGCAATGCAGACTTTTATCTGTAGAGTTGTTAAAATGGAACAGCTTCCTCTGAAGGGCCCTGACCTCCCTGTCACCCATGTGACAGGCAGAGTCTAGATGTCTATCTCCAAGTGTGATAGCTGAGGCAGTATATGCAGCGACTGTCAAGCTACTTTACCCATCCTCTAACCCATCAGACTTTTACATAACAGTGGGAATCCATCTCTCAACTTGTTTCTAAAGTAGCATATGGTGATGCAGGCCTTGCTATGGATTGGCTCCTAAAATACATCAATGTAAGTGACACTGGTGAGAACAGAACCCGACTCTATCAGAACAGAAAGGAAAGGAACTTTGGAATTCGTAGTTTTTCTCCACAGTGTTCCCATGAATAAAGCTGTTGCTGTTTAGAGTAGCTGTAAAGGCAACTGTACCTTTCAGTTAAAAGCCAAAGCACACTGAAAGTCTCGATTTCCCTCTAACATTCTGTGAAGGTCATTTCTAGCCTACTTTTAACCTCATGCTTTTTGCCCAAGCACGTGTGCTGGTGTTTTCTATTACAGACAAGCAGTCTTTTCCGTGTGGGTATTCTTTGCTTTACCCCAGGCATGTTTGTTCTTGTAGATGCAATATCACACCTTCAGAACAGCTAATCACCAAACAGCACAGCTCCCTAGGCTTTCTGAGAAATGGGTGCATCTGTCATACTTACATCTCTGACATCTGCGTTTTACGTGCTCATTTTATTGTGACCAACAAAATCAGGGCATGGGATCCTAAATTTTAGCTGGTTGTTTTTAAATTCTTTCACTTAAGTATAGTTAGTCGAGGCCAGCCTGGTCTACAGAGTGAGTTCCAGGACAGCCATGGCTACACAAAAACCAGAAAAAAAAAATTCAATATGGAGCTTCTTTGTATTTTTCTATGGTGAGGAGATTTTAATACAAGTTATCATATAGCTTCCGGCTGCCCAAATATGAGAATATGTTACACAGAAGTACAAGCATCATTTTGAATATTTCTCCCTCACACACATGTACGAGTGGTTTCTTGAGGGCTAGCTTACTTAATGTGCCTGAAACCTTGTCAGTTGGACACTGTTAAGGTGGAACACTATAAAGGTCACTATTGCCTAGAAACGGAAGGTGCCACACAGGGACATCTATGGCCGTCAGCTGCTCAGGGCAGCTGGCCTTGATAAAGCGCACCTTTGTTTTACACTTTACTGGACTATCTGCATTTCTTTTCAGGAAATATTATCGCTTATATATACAAATACACAGAGTGTTTGCTTGTGAGAAGAAGGTGATTAGGGAGATGTCTGCTTGCTCAGGACGGATCATTTCATAAGGTACAAAGGAATGTGCCAATGATGAAAACGTGAGTTCAAAATAGTTGGTGTGAGTTGCTGTGGTTAGGAAACGTGCAACGGTGTTTCCCCCTGAAACATTAATATTTAGATCGAGAGGTTGGAATGTTTATTCTCTCTCAGGAGCTCCCTCTTCCTACCCCACCTCTTTCTTTCTAAACCAAATTCAGAAACAAAGCTGGACTGTAACTTCCTAGGGAGCCTTTGAACACAGCACAGGTGGCATGGGGTGTGGAACTGTGTGGCATAACTATAAGACCATAGCCTACTGTCTCAAAGGAACCTGCTTTCTACAAATACACCTGTGATTTCAGGTGAAAGTAATTAGGAATGAAGGGTGAAAATTACACTAGAGGAAAATTTATGCCCTTATATAATACAGTAAAAATGTTAAAAGTTATCATTTTCTTAATCATCTTAGTAAAGAACAAAAAGAAAAATAAGTCCAACAGGAGTAAGGGAAAGGTAAGCAGAAAGCAATAAGAGACAAAGTAAAGACATGATAACTCAGTAAGAAGTGATAATCTAAATGAGTCAAAAAAGCATTTGTAAGTAAGGTAAACTCAACAACAGCATTAGCTATAGATATATAGCTACCAGATAGAGTAAGATATATTAAAATATAGAGACAATTTTATTGCAATAAACTTGAAAGTAGGAAAAAACACATTCCTTAATGAAAAGGTACAATGTTAGAAAGATAAATGTAAAATTCTGAAATGTTAACCAAACATAGCAGTATGCAAAATGATCATCTAGATGTATCCATGACGCAGAGCAGGAATCCACATAGGGAAATCGGCTGCAGTCCCGTAGGGGAGCACTGTGCACTGAGAGACTGGAGGGAAAGCTGTGTGTGCTTCCCAAGGTGCACAAAACAGTCTCAGAATTAAAACGCCACGCAACATTGTTAGCAAAGCAGGAGAATGTGGAGAGGACAACGTTCCTTGCAAGGGGTGCAGGCTCCACACACAACACTTACACTCTGTGGCAAATATTTAACATGGCCCTATAAAAATCTGGGAGGTGCATTATTATTTTTTTTTCATTTTGGTTTGGTTTGTTTAAAGTCAGACAGAAGTACTAGATCATAAAGTCTGGCAAGAAAACAGAAAAAAGTAAGCGCCCTAGATTTCAAGATGTTCTATCACTAGCAAAGACAGCCATAGAATTGTCTTATTGAAAGCACCTAATGACTTAATTATAAAATTTAGTCAAGTTGTTAGGTAGGAAAAAATTATCTCATATTCAACAATATTTTTATAAAGCAATAGTTCATAAATAATCTTAAACCCAATGATACTGTAAAATAAATATTCATGGAAAGTGGGCTATCACTTCAAAGGAAGATGTGAAGCCCGTGCAAGCAGAGTATAGGAGGTGGCTCTAGAAGAAAGCCTGAATGTGAAAGCTAAAGAAAAATGTAGTAAACAGAGAAAAATATCCAAGGGAAATCTCTGTGACCTTGGACAAGACAGACTTTTAAAATTAAAATCTACAGCATACATGATAAAACACTATAGATTTAATCATATCAAAGTGCAGAATTCTCATACAGAAGGGTAACATGTACAACCTTTTTATGTCGTGGTAATATGATAATAAATTTCTAGTGTCTACCCAATGGAGAATATTAAAATGGATAAGAAGTAGAACAAAAAGCATAAGAAACGCTGGAGAATCAAGGGAGGCAGCAGCTCGATTAGAAAGAGAAGCTAAATAGTGTTAAGAGTCTTCCAAAGAGGCCAAGCTTAACAGAGCTCAAACTGTTAGCAAGCACAAACCGGAAACAAAAGCAATGACTGAGGCCTCATCTGCCAACAGCTGTCATTTGTCACAGTCCCCGGCTTTTCCAAATGCTAACTAGAGCTATCATCCCGGCCAATCAGGAGGACTGACACCACTGTTTACACAGGCAGATTTGAACTCTTTGATCCAGACTGCTGCTCCTGAGTCTACACAGCAGTAAATACTCTCATGCTTTAAGCTAAAATATTCTGTGAAGTGTTATTTTTAGTGGTAGCAGGCTGGGAGTGTTGGATTTCAGTGAGCGAACACACTGATAGAACTTGGCAGATGCACATTTTGACAGAAGCCTAACGAGGAGTCACACATTGGAAACATACTAGGGTGGCTCAGAACATCCAGGGAAACATGCAACACAGCAACCTTTCTGTTAAACAACAACAACAACAACAACAACAAAACAGTGTATGAAAAGAAAGTACTATTCCTTATATAAGACTATAAACAAAAAATAAATATTAAATAAACCCAGTACAATGGGCTTGCTGAGTGACAAGAAGGGGACAGGAGGCAAGAAGAGTGCGTGGCCTAGCAGTGACAGGCGCATTGTGTGGGGGGAGTTTGGCCATTTTCTGCATGCAAGGCTCAAAAGCAGGGAAGAGACCAATGATAAAGCAAGTATTATAGAGGAACCAAAGTAGTAGATATTCAGGAAGGAAGTCATTTACCTGATTACAGAAGAGTGAAGTAAGGAAGTCATCTAACTGATTCCAGGAAGAGATGGGCCATAGCATTAATGAATGGGTAGGAAGTTATTGCTGTTGACTTTCAATTCTCTCCAAATTATTTATGTTGATATTAGTATGTATGTATGCATGTATATATACATATATTCATGTAGGTATCTGTGTTTCTATTATCTATCTATCTCTCTATCTATCTATCCATCTACAGTACTGGGGACCGAAACTAATACCTCTTGTATGCTAGGTTAGTGCTCCACCAAAGTCTAAGCACCGTTTAGATATTTAATAGCAGTACCCTATTCCTCCAATTTAACAAAGTTTTTCATGAAGCTTTACAAGATGATACTAAAGTTCATTTGAATAAGCAAAAGATGAAAAACAGCCAATATACCCTTGAAGAAACACAAGCTGGAAGAGGGAACATTAAAACATAATAATTTTAGTTTTGAGACAGTAGAGTATTGTCAGAGAGACAGACAGACACATGAATCCCAATCAAGCTCCAGAAATCAACCACCCCACACAGAAATTTGTATGATATTCTGTATCAGTGGAGAAATGATGAATTGTTTTTAAAAAGTAGGGGCAGGAAGGATTATCAAAACCCATAAAAAACTGGATTCCTATCTGTAAAAAAAATGACATTAAAGAATACTATAAATTTCATAGTTCTTTAAAACTAAAACATTTCATTTAAATGAAAAATCTTAATGATCTGGGGAAAAGAGTAATTTTTAAAATAGCATACACTAGAAAGGTAAGGACAAAAATGAAGAACTATAATATACTGAAAGACCCTATAAATTTAAAAACACAAAGCAATATTAAGATGATAGACATAAATATAATTAGTGGGAAAAGTAGCAGATAGAATTGCAAAGCCAAACAAGTAGGAAATAAGCACCTCAGAGAAGAAACTCAAGAAACGTCTTGAAGTGTTTCAGAGGTTCTTATTAAATATTCTGGGTCTGGTGTTTCCTTTGTAGCAATAAGTTAAACTCCAGGCTACTACAATAAACATAAACTTTTATGATTTTCTAAGAGTTTTCAAAGTCATCATCAGCATATAGTAATAATTTATATTTTATTATGATATGAGATTTTAAAAGATTGATTTGTGGTACCAAGAGAGGTGAAGGGAATCTCTGAAAGCAATTTTCTCCTTTAATTGCCTTGTCTTTGTCTTCCATCACTTATGGAGAAGATGTGGTTTTGTCCTGGCTCCTTTGACACCAGAGGTCCTGCCCTGAGTGTCCCACAGTGCTGCTTCTTGTCTCTAGCAGTTTTAGCTGATATGCTCAGGTGTAGCTTTCTTTGAACATAGCTAGCTTGGGTTCATTATCATTCTTGCCTGTGGCTGGGCATCTTTTATAAGCTCTGGAAGCCCTTGGCTATTATCTGTCTCTCCCCTTTGAGATCCAACTCCATCCCTTTTAGGAACTCCACCACAGATCTTTTTACTCTTCCTTCTTTTTATCGTTCCTTCTTTTCATCTGCACTTCACCTTAAATATTTTTACTCCCTTGTAGTCAGACTTTCAAATGTCCCTAATAAATGTTTAATTTATAACTTAAAAAAAAAGATTGTAGCCATAAACATAATTAGGAGAAAAGGTAGCAGGTAGTATCGCAAAGCCAATCAATAGCAAACAAGTAAGAAATAAGCACCCCAGAGAAGAAACTCAAGGATCAATATGAAAGAGGACAAAGCTGTATCCAGCCTCCATCAACAATCATAATAATGCAAATTTAAACTGAGATGAGGCCGGAGGATGTAGCTCAGTGGTAGAACATTTGTCTAGCATGCACAAGGCCCTGGGTTAACAGTGCCAGCAGTGTGCCAGCACACACAAGCTCACATGCAGCACTAGCTGGTCTTGCAGATGATCTGACTTTCATTCTCATCAACTAATTGGTGGTTCAAACCTGATTGTAACTTCACTTCCAGTGAATACAAGTCTCTCTTCTGGCTTCCAGAGGTACCAGGCACACATGTGGTACAAACACAACACATGCAGGCAAAACACTCAAATAAAATTAAAAAGATAATAAACCAAACTGCAGAACTTCTGGTGAGAATTTACTTTATAGGTATCAGACTAATAAAATCTAAAGGACTGAAAATTGTAAATGTGGCCGACAGAGATGGTGACAAGCCAGGGTGGCCACATAGGGACAGTGATGTAAGTGACTGAGTGTAGGTGTACTCTCATGTGACCATCAAAATGCTCTGAGCACATAGTCCAGAGGAGCTCTTATGACCCAGGAAAATGTAGGCATTTATAGCAGTGCTACAAAGAATGACACAACTTGGGCATTCTACTGTCCCTTCACTAGAGGATGGGTACATTTGGTATAGCCACAGAATTGGCCACAGTTCAGGAACAAAGCTCTTTACTTATTTGGATCAATTTTAGAAACCAAATAATGAATGACAAACAAGTTTAGATTATACATATTTGTTATCGATGCAAAAGTGTAAAAGCAAGTATACATAACACTGATATTACATATATATGTATTCTGGTATAAAAATGATAAACCTGGGTCACTGAGATGGCTCAGCAGCTGAAGGCAACCAAAGTCAAGCAAGATGACCTGGGTTTGAGTCCTAGGACCCACAGGTGAAAGCCTGCCTCCCTACTCTTTCCCTGTCCAGGTTAGCAGGAGGTCAAGGAAAGAGAACTAGGAGGAAGGAAGGTGCTTTGGGATGCTCTGTGGCTTACAAGTGTAGTTCATGATAAAAATCCTATGCAGGGATTTTCAGGACTGACCTTAGGCCATTACAGAGAATTCACCTCCTGGGCTCTGCAGAAGCTGCCCTTTGTGTGGCAGGCTTGGTGATAGTGGTACAGGGATGGCAGGCTGGTCCCAGGACCCAGTTGTTCATGCTTTCATGCAGGCATGTTGATTCCTTCCTCCCTCCCTCCCTCGCTTCTTTGTTTCCTTCTCTCTCTCTCTCTCTCTCTCTCTCTCTCTCTCTCTCCTAGATTGAGGATATTCTACCTCTAACACAACTCAGTACCTAAGTTTTCCCTCCCAACTCCTCTCTCTGTTTGACCCCAGGGCCCATAAACTGCTGGAGCCTCTTGTCTAGGGCTCTTTCAACAGCAAGCCAACCCCCATATTGTCTCTGTACCACCCGGTCCTGGACACAACACTGTTCTATAGAGGAAAGATAAATGGGCATTTCCTATGGTTTTGGACTCTTGTTTATGCTACTGGAGACATAAAGTTGGTTCTTTCCCCTTGGCTTGCTGCTGTACTTAGCTGGCTACCAGCTGCTCAGCTCTTCTACCACTTGGCTGAATTGGTGGCAGTGATGTATTTCTTAAGTCAGGTGATGTAATAAAGCTACTTTGAACTTTCTCCACAAAAATGTATTAAGAATTAAGTTGGTAGAAATCCACTGCTTATTCATCCGGTCTCTGACAAACCGAGGAAAAGTGAGATGCAGAAGCCGCAGAGGGACACTGGGGGTTGTGTGGGACTGAGACACCAACATGAAAAAGCAAGGTGTGCTCTACAGAGGGGCCTTGTGGGGCTGGCTTCTAAGTCAGGTAAGAAAGTTGACCCTCACTCAGTGTACCTCAAACTCTGTGGCTGAGTTGTCCACCCAGAGAAGCAACTGGATGTGAACATTTCTTACTCTTTCATTCTATACATATTAATTCTGAAGAAGAAGGAGGAGGAGGAGGAGGAGGAGGAGGAGGAGGAGGAGGAGGAGGAGGAGGAGGAGCAATAGCTGCAGCTGCCCCCACCCAGTGCAGGGTTACAGGTGCTGCTTAAAATTTTCACTTCAAATGCAATAGAGTTTGCATACAATTTATATTTTTCCTCAGCCATACAAACTCTGCATGCATCTGTCCTGGTCTCTTATTGCTGAACAGATATGTTTGACCTTAAGTAGCTCTCCCTGGTCCCTGGACCCTGGTCCCTAAGAATATAGTTCCCATATTTGGACGTTCCCTGTCAGGCCTCATGAATGGTAAGTGGTATGTAGAGGCCTCGGGAGATGACTTAGTGGGTACAGTGCCTGCTGTGAAAGCTGGGGAACTGAGCTTTGACCCCCAGAACTCAAGTAAAGGCTAGGGACTGTAGGATGTCCCAGTGCTGTAGAGAGAGAGAGAGGGTACCTCCCAGGGGTGCACCGGCAAAGCAAGACCATCCAAAACAGCAGTTCAAGGCTCAATGAACTCCAAAACGGGCAGAGAGAGATAAAGGAAGACACTTGGCATTGATCTGTGACCTCCACCTTCATCCAAGCAGGGCTGAGTTCATTTCATACACAGGTGTGCACACATGCCCCACCATGAACTCACACAACACACACGTGTGTGTACATACTCAAACAGTAAACACCAAAACTGCATGGTAGCTCATGTTCTGTCAGATAACACTTTTATAAAACACAAAATTAAATTTTATGTTTATATTATTATATGGCTATGCAGTAACACATTCTTGAAACTGAAGTAGAGGTCAGAGACTGCATTACATTTTGATAGTTCTTTACATGGTGCCATTAGCTATAATGTATACTGTGTTTTCATATTAGCTTATTTGATCTTTACTATGTCCATATAATTAGGTACATATCAATTTTTATATTTTTCACATAGACCATTCCTTTTCTTCATATGTACTTGTAGCTTTTTACAAAGACACTATTATTGAAATTCCCAAAAGGGACCGATGTAGAGACTGAGCGCGCAGCATTCTGATTAGGAAGCGCGGTGAGCCCTTGCGTGGACACGCCCGCCAGACAGCTTTGGTCTTTGGGTTGCTTTCCTTACTTACCTCCGAAGAGATGGAATCCTTTCCTGCAGCTCGGCAAGGGCCACTTCGCAGAGCTGGATTTCTGAAAGCTTTGCTTGATTTTCAAATATTCTTTAGTAAAGAATGTCTTTGTGGCATTGTTCAGTTCTAGAGTAAAAGGGAAGAAAAGAGCATTCTGAGCATTAATTTGAATAAAATGGCAAGAATGTAATCGACTTTCATATGATTTTAATGATAAATTCAGATCTCTTTAAGTCTATAAATGTAAAAATGTATTTAATTTTAAAAATCCCTAATACGTCACCCAAATTCCTATTTGAAGCAGCTTTGGAACTGCTTACACAAAGAACGCATGTTTAGAGAGAAGAGTCTGCACTGGGAGCCATGCCGACCAACGAGATGACAGTACACACAGGCTGTCTGCTGTCAAGAGGACTGCTGCACACCAAAGAACAGAGTCAATAGACAGCAGAAAAGAACTCATAGGCCAACCTTCAAACAAGAGCCAGAGCCACACAAGGGTGGGCAGGCAGGCCTAGCCTGAGCCTGACTTCTCGAAAGAGAAGAGAGGTTTGTACTGGAGAGGGCACAAGAAACAGCCAGCATCTCCACCAACCGCCTGCCTTTATCTTCATTACCAATAACCCCACGTATCACCTGGCACCTCAGGTTTCTTTCCCACCTCTTTCTGAACCTTGGCTTATTCCAGCTGCATACAACTCTTTCTGTTTGACCTATCACTGCCTTATGCTGATGTTCAAGAAAGACAAAAGACAATCTCACTCAGGAGTGTACATTTAACAAGGCCATGGATGAAGGTGGCAACCCCAGCTCCATCCCTGAATCTATAGCTGTGGGCCAGTAACTCAAGCGCATGAGTCAGAACAAACGAAAGTTCTAGTCTTTATATTTATATAATCTGGGCTTGCTATGGCTCCTATACTCTTTGACCTTTATATGTTTAAATGCCTAACTGCTTTCAGGGTGAGGATCCTTGTGCTCTTTTCTGCAGGGATACACATGTGTTTTCCAATAGTCCACTGCCAGGGAGCATCCCTTCAGTCAAGCGACTGTTTATCTCCCGACTAAGTGGAATCATTACCACACTGCCTCCTCTGTGCCATTCACACTCTTGAAGCTGAGAACAGAAGTCATCAATGACTTATAACATTGCCCTCCAGGGCTAATGATTTTAATTTGCATAATTTCCCAATAACTCAAGTATCTGATAGGTGGTATTTTATTGACCATTAGGGAAAATAACACAACATTCTAAATTCCCTCATAAATAGACCGAGGTGGTAAGGTAATGAAGATTCCAAGACACAGACAACATAAACTAAGCAGAGGAATGTTGTTAACTCAAGAATGTTTATTATTACCCCCTACCAAGTTCTAAAATGTTGTTGTAGTAAACAATGACATCAACAAATTCTCTCTTATTTAAAAACTTATTTGGAAATATAACTGAACTCTGGCAAAAAAAGATTTTAAAATATAAGAGCCAGTCATTAGCTTTTTTCTGGGAGGAGATGGGAAAAGTACAATCAGTAATGGTGCCTGAGTGACTGCTGGGAAGAGCAAGAGAGAACCATTCAAAATGCCAGCACTTCACTTTCAGACTCCATTTAACCGTAGTGAGAAACTTAGTTCAAGGTTTCAGGTCCTAGGGGAGCTGGGGACTTCCCAATAGCTGAGCAGTTTCCACTGTAAGAAACAGTCCTCTGAGTCCAGACATCTCAAGGACAACTGATGGAGATCCTCCTGGCAGGGTCAACTTAAGTTCATGGTCCTAGGAACCTACTCATGTCCGGATTGGTGAGAACTTTGCTGCTCAACCCTTTATATCAAACTATGATTGCCCCACTCCTCCATGATTTGTGGTCTCATCTTTAAAATATGCAGCGCAATTTCTCTTCAGGGTCACAGTTCACCTCTCAAGTTCGTTATGTGGCCCTGATTGGTCAGTAGCAGCCTGATAACATTCAGGTAAACAAATGAAGAACAGTATGATTATGGCAAGGATTATAATTTGCAAGATACACTGCAAATGAAGCTGTGCATGCACCTGTGTGCCTACAGCATGATCTTGTGAGACTGATCATTCTGGGGGATTTTATTTGCTACATTTGCAGAGAGAGACATGTAGACAAGAGAAGATCAGGAAATCATTGCTGCAATTATTGCTGGGCCAAGTTAGAGCTGGGCTTAATGCTTTTTAACTGTGGGATTCTCTGTCAGCTAGCAAGCTGCTTTTTATATCTGCTTCCCACCTAGTCTCTAGCAGAAATTTACTCTGATCTGCTATGTGCCTGGTACTTTGATGATGTATTTACGGATAGAGATTAATTAAATATAATTCTGTCTAGGACATTGTATTAGATTCACGTTTTCAAAATGCCTGGGTAGGTGTCAAAATCACTAAGACACTTGCTAAAAAGGCATGTTGATCCAGATAATGTGGGCCAGCACTGTATGTATGTGGGCTGTAAGTCTCTCTTTAACAAGTCCCTTGAATGATTCTGATTCACAGCTAGGGTTGATAGGCACTGGGTGGAATGATCTTAAGTTCTTTTTGGTTGTAATAGTATTTAAATGTATTAAGCCTTACCTTACATGTCTATAAACCTGAGTAGTACCTTTATTGAAGGGTGCTATTATCCTATAGATATGTATTATTTCATCTCAGGGGCATTTAAGCTTGAAAATCTAGGCATGGGCAACAAATGGAACATCCAACATTACATCTCTTAAAATAACATGAAAAAAACAAGGACAAGCTGGAGACAGGAGAGAGGTAATATATTATGCTAATACCATAAGCATCAGGTCTCTCAGCTGTGGGTCACGACTGCTTTGGGTTATGACTCTGTCACAGGGGTCACCTAAGACCATGGGAAAATCCAGATATTTGCATTATGACTCATAACAGCAGCAAAATTACAGTTATGAAGTAGCAACAAAAATTATTATTGGTGGTCACCACAAAATGAGGAACTATATTCAAGGGTCGCAGCATTGGGAAGGTTGAGAACCATTGCCTTATGAAGTATCCTTAGAATGTTTTTTACTATTTCTGGGGCATATAATCCAGTTTTCTTTGTTTTGTTTAATAGTGGGAAGGGTGAGGTTGGGTTAAAATGCTATGTCAAGCACATCTGAGATCCCCCTTCACACAGGGATGGAGAAAGGTAAACATGTTTGACACTGAGACACTGTTGAAAAGCAATGAAAATTCACAAGCTGTTACCAATCTATTTTCAGGGCTTCAAGGCAATAATTATTTATACATCTTCAGGAAGGGTGAGAAAGTTCCATTTGAAATGGATTCTAACACTCCTACTGAAATATATTTTGCATATATTCAGGACACTTCAAAATGTTTAGTGTCAATAAGATAGAGAAAGCTCAGTCTGTTGTAAAGGCCTTATTTCAATGGGAAACGACCAGTTTCAATCACAGAGATGCACTAGGTAAGACAGAACAGTATAATCATGAGGCCAGTTCTTCAGGCCTGGGGAGTCCTTACCATGCGCTAATTGAAGATCTGCCACTAACTGGGACTCTAAAGGGATTTACACACTGGGAGGAAAAGCCAACCAGGGCTCTCTCTCAATTCTGACAAATCCTAACCTAAACAGGCTCATCTAGTAAATTTCAATCTGACTTTCATATTTTTCTTGTGACCCATTCACTCATGATTAAATCTGCTTTGAAAAGTACCATTCTCAGCACTCGGGAGGCAGAGGCAGGCGGATTTCTGAGTTCGAGGCCAGCCTGGTCTACAAAGTGAGTTCCAGGACAGCCAGGGCTAAACAGAGAAACCCTGTCTCGAAAAACCAAAAAAAAAAAAAAAAAAAAAAAAAAGAAAAGTACCATTCTGCAGCTAAGAGAACACAAAGCAGGGACGGAAATCTAAGTCCATATTCCACTTATTTATCATTTTGTCAAAATGGAGCTACAGAGCTTATACTGTAGTTATCACTGAGAGCAACTTATGTTTAGCAGTTCTTTCTTATGTAGGAGTTCTTGTCATTAGCAAGATAAACTTTTGTTGAAATTTTGTTCATTTTGATTACATTTTTCCCTTTAGGATTTGCTATTACAATATTTGGTTTTCATAATATAATTAAAGGTAATGGTGTACCAGACTAAAGAAAGAGTTGGTATGATGATATTTTAAGCCTTTAGTTAGGAAGTTAGAGTTAAAAGACTTTTTCCTAATGATTTTTACTACATAAAACAATTCTAAAATTTAAATACATTTTATTATATTCTTTTCCTCCCTATGTCTTTCCAGAATCTCGCCCCATCCTTACTCATCCAACTTTTAGTTCTTTCTCAAAAAATGAAATAGAAACCCAGTAGAAGAAAACCTGCTTCAAACCAAGAAAACAAAACACCACTCACCCTCCCAAACAAAACAAAAGAAAAAAACTAACAAACAAAAAGCCCTCTTAACTATAACAAAATATAATAAACACCCCCGCCACACACACACACACACACACACACACACACACACACACACACACACACAAAAACTGTGGAGTGCATTACATATCTTGCAGGTAGCACAGCATTTATAAGAGTTTGTGGCTGACTTGGTGTTTGTTTCTAGTCAAACTGGATGGCTAGAAAAATCCAAATAGAGTCATATTTAACATCTTGCATAAAACTCAACTCCAAAAGGATCAAATACATCAGTATAAAACCAGGTACTCTGTGCCTGATAGAAGAGAAAGCAAGGGATAGCCTTGAATGCAGGTACTAAGATCAACAATTAATAAATGGGACCTTCTGCATGGCAAAGAACACTGATTTGAATGATATGAGAGACTAAAGTGAGAAATATTTTATTTTATTTTTTACCAACTATACATCTGATAGGGGATAATACACAAAATATATAATGAACTCAAAAAATCAGATATCAAGAAAAAAATTAACCAAACTAAAAAGGATGTACAGATCTAAACAGAAAGACCTCAAATGGTTGCGAAGTGCTGGAAGAAATGTTTGACATCCTTAGCCATCAGGGAATTGTAAATCAAAACTGCTTTGAGATTCTATATTATACCTGCCAGAGTGGCTAAGGTCAATAAAACAGGTGACAGCTCATTCTGAAGAGGGTGTGGAATACTGGAGCACTCCCAGACTTCTGCAGGGAGTGCCAGTATGGAAATCAGCATGGTGATTTTGTCTGGAGGATGAGAATTAACCTGCCACAGGATCCAGCTTGAGCTATAGGCAGAGAATGTTTTATGTTATCACAGAGACACCTGCTCAACCATAGACACCTCCTCTCTTCAAGACATCCAGAGATAGGAAACAACCTAGATATCCCTCAATAGAGAAGTGGGCACAGAACATGTGGTACACTTACATAATGGAAAAAAGACTCTTTAATATTACATTTAACCAAACATGTTGCCTCAGACAATTATATTTATTTTGTATTACCAAATCTTTTGGTAGATTTGGAGCTTTGGAAAATTATTTTCAGCTTTATTCAGGGATGGCCAATTTTGCCCATGATGAAAAATCCAAAATGATATCTATGGAATTGAGCTCAGTTCAACAGTAACTGAGCTCTTAGAATGCTGTAGACAAAATGCTAAGCATTCATAATGTTGTGACATTTGTTATATGTCGTTGTAAATTACATTTTAGGACAAGGTTTCTAAAAGTTACAGGAAAGGCTACATTAGTGGTCCCTCAGAAGTGATTAGTATAGAAAACCTTGGCTTTAGCAAAATCCACATTTCTCTGTCTTCTATGTAAAAAGAAATACTTCATTCTCCTTTCTCACTTAGTGCTATTAGTTTAAGCTATTTAGTTATTTCAGATGATTGAGACAAAGTTTTACTCTGTATCCCAGGTGAGCCTGGAGCTTACTATGTAGTCTAGCCTGTCCAGAAACTCACAGTGATCCTTCTGTCTCAGGCTCCCAAATTATGCGTGAAGGTCTGACCCATAACACTGCCACACTACTTTGTAAAGCAGTCAAAGCAGCATACTTCAATAGTCAAAATATCAAGTGTCAGAGGAGCTTAAGGGAAAATTTAAGAAATGCAGTATTGTGTATCAGTAGCTGCGGTTCCTTGGGAACCTTAGGAGAGCTGGTTATTGGATCCAGGAGGAAGAGATAGCCTAGGAGACACAGCAGATGCCACAATGGGTGATCTGTGACTCCTACTTAGCTCACTCCTGGGGGTGGGGGTGGGGGGCTCTTCTAGAAGCAAATCTCCGTAAGTGTGAGTCAATCTTTTCCAGACATTGGTTTATAAGCCATTAATGACATGTGAAGTGATTCTGGATAAGACTGAATATTTATAACTGCCACTTATGCTAAAGTAGATACAAACTAGAACATCAAATTAATAAATTCACAGAAATATTGCTAAGTATGAGGCTAAGATAAATACTTGAGACAGGCGTGGTGGTGCACACCTTTAATCCCAGCACTCGGGAGGCAGAGGCAGGTGAATTTCTGGGTTCAAGGCCAGCCTGGTCTACAAAGTGAGTTCCAGGACAGCCAGGGCTACACAGAGAAACCCTGTCTCAAAAAAAAAAAAAAAAAAAGATAAATACTTGACAATTAGTTGATAAAATCCCTTAAGTAGAATAAAAAGTTCTCTCCTAATATGTGGACAGAGTAAAAATTCATAAAGATGGTATAAAGATGCCAGAACTCTGAGAAACCACACTTTAAATACTGTGTTTATACTCTTATTTTTCATAATAAAAATATTCATTTCCATAGATTAAAGTTTTGGAGTGACTACACTAGAAGACAAATGGACACTGTCAAATAGTCTTCCTGATAGAGAATCCGTATGGGTTTCAGAGGCGGAGATCATTCTGTATGAGATGAATTGGAAAAAAGGAATCTCAGAGGAACAAACAGAAGCAGAACCATATCCATATCAGCATAAGAATTAATAGACTAGACTTGCTGGTGTAGAATTGGAGAAACTGTGAAATGACCTTCCCATAAATTTGGACATAACCAAGGCAAATCACAGATGGTCACAGTAAAAAGAGGTTATTAAAAAGTGTGATATTCTTGCTGATAAGCTGTACATCCTGGAGAGAGAGTCCAGTAGGACATTGGAAGGTCGGACAGGAACAGGATAATTGAGAAATATTTGGGACTGTCCCAAAAGCTGCAAATGCCTCTGCCTCTGCCCTGCTGCCTAAAAGCAAATAGCAAATTATCGTGACAGCTAAAACAACTCTGATAGAGTATCACATTTCTCCTTTACCCTTAAAGTCTCAGGTTAGCTTAAATGTTATTTCTTTATTTGTTGAGAGATTTCCATGGACTGCAATTTCTTTATATCTGCTTATCTATACTGAATTCTACTGAATCATGGTTAGGGAGACAAAGGGGAAAGGCTGGTTGAGAAGAGAAAAATATTAGAACACAGGTAGAGCTTTCCTTCTAAGATCAAGGTGTACTGTGAACAGGAAAGGGGGCAGGAGGCATGGGTGATTGTCTAGTAGATGTAGTAACTCTGTGAACCCCTGTAATACCCAAGATATTCCCACTTTCTGGGTAACTTACAGGGTCTCTCCACATGGATCTCAAGTCCACTAGTCAGAATGCTTGTGAGAAGATCCTCACTTTGTTTTTTGCCCCTTTTTGATGTATCTATTTTAAAGTAAAGCTTAAAAAAAAAACCCCAAAACTAATGAAGTCTGATTTATCTATTTCCATTTCCTCTGAATGTTTGTGCCCTAGGTGCTGTATCTATGAAACCGCTGTTTAATCAAAGTTCACGAAGTTAAAATCTTTCTTCTAAGAATTTAGTTTTAGCTCACTCTACATTTATGGCTTTGTTCTGGAGTTAACATACACACAGCTACTGTGAGGCAGGAATGCAAATTCATTCTTTTCCATGTGGTATACAGTGCTTCCAGAAGCACCTGGTCAACCATCATTAGGGCTAATTTTTGGCACTTTTGTAAAAAAAAAAAGCCTGAGACAAGGGACTTGTGTAGAATCCTCAGTTGCTATAAAGGACAGATTTTTTGCTGTAACCTTTGGCAATAACAATCCCATGGTCTACTCACAATCAGAATGATAACATTAGGAAATTTTTATGATTAATTTATTTACTAAATAATTCCTAACACTAAGTCAGATGACAGAAACAGAAGAATGCAAGACTAAGTGACTTTTTCCTAACATATCAATAAAAATAGCCAAAACTGAAAGAAAACAATTAATGTTATAATAACAACCAATGACTACATACACATAAAGTCAATATAAAGTGTGCAGAGCCTTTACAAAGGGAATTATAGAACTTTACTGAAAAGTCACACACTATAATCATCACTATTATAAAATATCCACTAAAATGTCACTCATCCTCAAATTAATTTAAACTTTCCGAGTTTTTATATATAAATACTAAAATAATTAGAAGTGAGATAATGGTTCCCAATACAGTAGCAAAAACGGCTGCCAGGAGAGACAGTTCCGTTGGCACAGAGACAATGCCTTGTTAAGTGTTACAATCCTTGTGCCTAAGGATTGCAGAACGGTACTTTATCCTCAGGTAAGTCAAGCACCCCAGGAAAGGGGAGGGGAGAATGAGAACAGAATGTGACTTAAAAACCTAGGTAAAGGGAAGGCTTATAAACTTGTATAGTTGGTAGAGTTTTATTACCTAAGAATTAACAATAAGGACAAAGGTTAAACAAATGATGCTACAAAAAAAAAAAAAAAAAAAAAAAAAAAAAAAAAAAAAAAAAAAAAAAAAAAAAAAAAAAAAAAAAAAAAAAAAAAAAAAAAAAAAAAAAAAAAAAAAAAAAAAAAAAAAAAAAAAAAAAAAAAAAAAAAAAAAAAAAAAAAAAAAAAAAAAAAAAAAAAAAAAAAA